>PVHT021183618.1:879796-918754 GCA_004024745.2 Catagonus wagneri | reverse complement strand
TGATTTTCTTTTCTGTTGAGATGTTCATTTGTGTAGTGTTTTATTCTCCAGTTATAAGAGATTTCATATGACATCTGTCTTTCTCCTTCTGACTTGCTTCACTCAGTATGAGGGTCTCTAATTCCATCCATGTTGCTGCAAATGACATTATTTTATCCTTTTTTATGGCTGAATAGTATTCCATCGTGTATATATACCAAAGGGAACCCTCCTGCACTGTTGGTGGGAATGTAGGCTGGTGCAGCCACTATGGAAGACAGTGTGGAGGTACCTTAGAAAACTCTACATAGAATTACCATATGACCCAGCAATCCCACTCTTGGGCATATATCCAGACAAAAATTTCCTGGAGAAAGACACTTGCACACGCATGTTCACTGCATCTTAGTTTTAGAAAGAGACAAGAATAAGATGGCTCTAAAGAGAATGACTTGTCTTCTATGAAAGTACTAATTCTCTTGGTAAAGGACCGTTTGCAGCTATGCAGGTAATACTGTGACTACAAATTTTAACTGTCATGAAATTTTCCAAAAAGGATTAAGTCGATATTTCTTCCTGATTTTGGATTCTTTGTTATACCTAAAGAAGAACTGTGAAGTTGTCTTAGTGGAGGTGTCTTCGTTTTTCACTGTTAGCAACATGTTAGTAATAAATAAAATGACCGAATTCCTTACAATTGTGGAGCAATCATTATTATAAGTATGGGCAATATATGCAATTTCACAAAAGTTTCTTAGTTTTATAGGCAAAGAAATAATGAACTTAGTTCTATTTTACTGCAAAATTTAAATAATAATTTTGAAAAAAATGAATTACTTTTTTTCAGTTCTTCCTTACCTTAGGTGTAAATCTATAAATTACATATAAGAAATTATAAAATAATGATATACTTCCCTCGTCAGTCTTTTTTTTTTTTGTCTTTTCCCATTTTTTTTTTTTTTAGGGTCGCACCTGTGGTACATGAAGGTTCCCAGGCTAGGGGTCCAATCAGAGCTGTAGCCGCTGGCCTATGCCACAGCCACAGCCACGCCAGATCCGAGCCATCTCTGCAATCTACAGCACAGCTCACCTGGCAACGCTGGATCATTAACCCATTGAGCGATGCCAGGGATCAAACCCATAACCTCATGGTTCCTAGTCGGATTCGTTTCCGCTGCGCCATGACAGGAACTCCCCTCTTGTCATTCTTTAAAAAATAAATCTTTCATATGAATAATGTGCTGCAGAGAAAAATTTTTTCTTGACATTTTGTATATTTTTGAATATATATTTGTTCACAACAACCCTATTGTTTTTTAATGTCACATTTTCTAAGTGTGTCAATTTTATATAGCATTTTTATTATATATATCATAATTCCATCAATAATTATTAGAAAGTAATTTCACTGTGTTTGTTTGGGCATGTTAGAAAGAGATGGTTATAAGCATACCAATAAATCAAATCCAATTTACTGCAGGAATTTTCAGGATGATTTAATCTTCTGGCTTTACATTTACTTTATTAAAATATTAATTATGTGTAGTGGTATAAAATTAAAGAAAACATCAATAAAACAGCTCAAATAAAAGTTGTTTTGTGAAGATGAGAAGAAAAGTCATTACTTCTCTGTTCATAAAACTAATTTCTGGTGGACCTAAGAGGGACTAAAAGAGTGTGGTAGTATCTAGGCAACCATCTTTGCTACTGTTAGTATCTGACTTCTTGAGAAAACACAGCTGATTCCTGACATGAGCAAATATTAGCAATAATATTGTAAAGGATTCTTTGGGATAGCTAAATCTTGTTTGCAGACACTGTGGCACAGATAGGTTACATATGCATTTCAAATGAGTCCTTTCTTCATTCTGCAGTTTAATTGGGGTTGGAAAATTTCCAGATGATTACAATTAAAACTATTTAATTTAACTATTTTAAAGATTTTTATTTTTTCCATTATAGTTGGTTTGCAGTTTTCTGTCAATTTTTTGCTGTAAAGCAAAGTGACTCCACTCACACACACATATATATATATATTTAATTTTTTGTTGAATCAAGTAATAACATCTATTAATTGTAGGACTATTACTCAGCAGGGTTGTTCCAGGAAATGTGCTTTCTATGTCCAAAGGTAAATAAAGCTTAGATTAGAGCCACAAAATTTTATTTAGATTTAAATTATGAATTGTATCTACATAAATAAGTACTAATTTATTCAAAGTTGAACCTGATTTAATTAACTATATACTTGTTCATACCAATTATTCAAAAGCATGAACTAAGTGCCTATTATATACCAGAAAATTCAAAATGGTGTTTGTGAAGATGAACGAACAAGTTAGTCTTTTATCAAAGTAATACAATGCAGCTCAAAAAAAGAAAGGCAGGCATAGAAATAAAAGCAGCACGACATTATAAGATACAATGTGGTGCTAAAGAGTGTAATCAGTTCTTTCCAGCAAAGGTGAGTGGTAGCACACAAAGCTTCACAATCATGATTTTGTAAAAATCAAGTTCTAAAAGAAGAGTATCTTTTCTAGGATTTAGCTTTCAAATGTTTTTGAACATGCATCAGAGTTACAAATGCAGCTTACATTGCAAAACATTATATACCCAGACACCCATACATATGTACACATACATACTCGGTTACTATAGAAACTAAAGTTTCTTTAATAATACTTATCCTTATTGTGTTTGATGCACTCGTATTTTAAATTCTACTTTATTCAAACTTGAATCCAAAATTGATTTAACAACCCCACTAATGGGCCATGATCCTATGTACCATCACCTCAGTTTCGAAACACTGCACTAGAAATAACAATCCTGATAACTGGTGGTAGTGGAGCAATTCTAAGTATAGGAATTATAGGAGAAAGAAAGAATATTTTATGTGTACAATGGAAAGGTGAGGGAGGTGAGAAGCCAGAAAGGAGACATTTTGTGTGTGTGCATGTTTTCTCCCTTATTTTTTTTGTTTATGGCTTCTGATAAATCCTTTGAAATCAGTAATTTGAGATATGGGTGAACCTCATTTAGCCTAAGCACAGGAGAGATAATCTGGTTGAATATGTCAATCATGTAGTCTGTTGGGAAAAGGATTATCATTTAAAGTTATGTGCACAGCTAAACAGAACTGATACAGTAAGAGCTATATACATTTAGGTTAGTTTTTTTAAGTTCAGGATCTTGTCACTTCAAAACAGGCTTAGAAATCATTTGTGGTAAGTGTAGATATTAAATGAATCAATTCCCACATAACCTGAAGGAATCACTTTAGAATTGGTAATAGTCCATGAGAAGTTGTGAATTAAATAATCAAACAAGTAACTGCTATTAGTAAAGTTTCCCAGAACCGTGCCTTGGGAACATTAATTTTAAATTACGGTTACAGAAGAAATTCTCTAGAAATCCTCTATCTTTGAGATATTGTCAAATGGTGAAATAATTTTCTCAATTTCAGAAGACTTTACTATGTCTTCTCTAGTTCTGCTGTTTAAATTTTTAGAAATAATACTATAAATCACTGAGCACCACAAAGAGCCAGGGGTCACAATGCTGTCAAATATAGTCCAGATACATAAACCATCTGCATACATCTTGAAAAAGATATACATACGAGGTAATAATATATTAGTATTAATGAAAGTAAAATTAAGGAAATATGGAGTTCCCATTATGGCTCAGTGGTTAACAAACCTGATTAATACCTATGAGGACGTAGGTTTGACCCTTGACCTTGCTGAGTGGGTTAAGGATCCTGTGTTGCCGTGGCTGTGGAGTAGGGCCAGCAGCTGCACCTCCAATTCGACCCCTAGCCTGGGAACCTCCATATGCTGTGGGTGTGGCCCTAAAAAGACCAAAAAAAAAAAAAAGGAACGATAGAATTGTATGTAAATGGGTATATGTGCCAAATATCTGAAAAAAAGGAAATAAGATTTTTCTGTTTTATTTTATTTTATTTTTTTTTTACGGGTTTGTTTGCTTAACCAAGCAAAAGAGGTCAACTTTGCCTCTATTCACTTTCTTTCCTTATTTTTCCTCATTATAATATGACAAGAACCACAGAACAAGGTTAGGCTAGGGTTGAATCAGAGCTACAGCTGCTGGCCCTACTCCTGTGTTGCTGTGAGCTACAGCAACACAGGATCTGGGCTACGTCTGCACATCTTACTGGATCCTAGTCTGCTTGGTTAACCACTGAGCCACAAAGGGGATTCCTCTAAATCCAAACTCTTGAAAGTAGAGATAGAATTGGTTGAAATGCCTTAAATATTTATCACCATTCTAACACATTTTGGAAGAAGAAATTTGATTCCTAGAAATTTTATTCTAAGGAAACTGTCCTGAGCAGTGAAAAAGCAGAGAAGCCACATGAAAAATGTTTTATGATTTGACACAAGTTGCAAACCCTGAAGTGCCAGCCAGGCTTCTCTGCCTATCACTGTGCCCACCTCAAGGACTTTATGGGAAAGAAACAAGTGCCAGATGAACTATATTAGTTGCTCTCAGCTACCTGGTGTGATGACTTTTTCTGATGGCACCACAGTCATCAGACCTGTGGAGAAGGCATTTACTTAGTTCTCAGCATTCAGTGTGACACTGGGGACTAGTGTGATTTAATATACAGCCACACATCAGTCAGTAATGTTCACTCTGAGGGTTATTCCATTCCCCTAACTTCATACCTAAAATAATATTATCTAAATCTTGATTGATTATCTATAGACACATAATACTATAAGCTTCCTCTCCAGTGACTTAAATTGACACTTTATTCTCTCTTTCATATTTTCCCATTGTGTCCTCTGGAACTCCAATCACTCCATGATTGATAAACTCTCTACCTCCTGCCTTTAACTTCCAGTAGGCTCTCCTTTGAGAAATCCATTTCCTATAGCACACACATTATCTCACCCTCAACCCTGAGGCAGCTTCAAGAAATTGGCTTTTCCTTTAATAACATGCCTGCTTCTTTGAGGCTTATTCCACAGAGTTTGTTTGACTACTTTTTACTCCTGTATTTTCTCAGGCAATTTAATCTATAGACTCCTCTATTTTCTTCCTTACCAATACTGTCTTCTGTCAAAGCCTAGTTTTATTCAAGTCCAAGCCCTGAACACTTAACTGTTTTGTTCTCTTTCAGATCTTCTAAATACTACATAGAATCATTTTTCCTTTTTATAATCCTGGAACAACAAAAAAAAAATCTCTGAATAAATGCAGTTCCAGACTATGTGCCTATATGATGCTGATGATCCCTGCTAGAAAAACAAAACAGTCCTATAACAGAGCATAATAAATGAGTCTTCAATATTACATGTTAATCTTATAATATTTTACTACTTTGTTGGGTCAGGCAATCTTTGTGATGATTCCTCCCTAAACTTTTATGTCCCAACCAAATATATCCTCAATAGAAAACATTTCCTCTTAACAGAGATATACAATTGAGAAACAGAACAGGGTTTCTTATAAGAATCGTAATTTTTCAACAGAGTTGGGCTTATTGATGAGAGTCCTGTTTGTGCTATAATTGGTGATGGTAGCTTTTGGTTTAAAATAAAACATTCCATGAAGCACTGGAGAATAAAACTTAAAACACCATGAGAATAAACTTGATCTAAGCAACTTATTCTTAGCTCTTATTATAGACACACACACACACACACACAGAGAGAGAGAGAGAGAGAGAGAGAGAGAGGGAGAGAAATTCTTCCTAAATTCCTCCTGAAGTTCCTACTAACTTCAAGGAAGGTGGATTGAGTTCAAGCTATGACAAGAATCTTGGTAGGTTGATAACAGATATATGGTTCTAATTTCCACAGAGTTTTTTTAGACAGCTTAGGAATAATTAGGTTTTTACTGAAAAAGTTTTCGGTGTAAGTTAAATTTAAAGTTAGGGAATTTCCATTGTGGCTCAGTGGTTAACAAACCTGACTAGTTCCACGAGGACGTGGACTTGATCCCTGGCCTTGCTTAGTGGGTTAAGGATCCGGCGTTGCCGTGAGCTGTGGTATAGGTTGCAGATACGACAGGGATCTGACATTGCTGTGGCTGTGGCACAGGCCAGCAGCTGCAGGTCTATTTGACCCTTAGCCTGGGAATTTCCATATGCCATGGGTGAGTCCCTAAAAAGACAAAAGACAAAAAAAAAAAAAAAATTAAAGTTAGAAAATAATATCATATTAATATCTATTATCCCTTACCAAAAATTCTTGATTTCTATACAAAAGTTATTGTGAACTCATTTAATTATCTATAGAACTCTATTTACATAGGGTGCAGACTATGGGGTTTTATTTGTAAGTCTTCTTATAGAGAGACTAAATAATTTGGATTGCCAGGAGGTTACATCCTAGCAATTTATCTGATTGACACCTGAGTATAACTGATATCAAGAGAAAACTTATTGCTTCAGAAACAACTGATTTGTAATAGAATTATTTCAATAAAGGGATCATTGAGATCATGCTGTTAATACATTTTCAAGTGTGGATTACATACAATATGAAGGTAAAAAGGCTAGTTCATGACCAGCCATTAAGGAATATAAAACTCTTCCCTGATTAAGGCACAAACGTATCCATGATATGTAATACCTGAATTTTCTTTTCTTTCCCTTAGTTTTTTTTTTTTTTTTTTTGTCTTTTTAGGGCCCTACCCATGACATATGGAGGTTCCCAGGCTGGGGGGTGAATCAGAGATATAGCCTCTGGACATAGCCACAGCCATGTCAGATCCAAGCCACTATGTGATCTATATATACCATAGCTTACTGCAATGTTGGATCCTTAACCCACTGAGTGAGGCCAGGGATTGAACCTGCATCCTCATAGATACTAGTCAAATTTGTTTCCAGTGAGTCACCGTGGGAACTCCTAATATCTTCATTTTCTTCAATGTGTTTCAAAATAGAATGGCGAACTGGGCAAAAACAACAAGAACAAAGCAAAAAACAAAAAACTGAAAACACAGTAATTAACTTAAACCATTTAGAAAAACTTAGAAAATATGGAAATATAATCAAAATTAGATGTTAATAATTTGTAATTTTATACTTATTACTACTAAATACAAAGTTTAGATAATGAATAGAACATAAAAATAACAATAAAATCATAATAGTAATAAAAGGTGAATTGTGTGTACAAAAAATACTGAAATTAAAAAACAGAAAATATTTTGACAGAATATATAAAGAATATAAAAAATTAAGAAGTGAATATAAAAATTTTAGTTAAGAAAAATAAACTAAATGTAGAACACTCAGCTGAAATCCTATGGCTTGTGTGACGTTTGACCCTTTTACACTGGATATTAACCAGAGGTCTCCTCGGGTTCTCTGTCTAACAATCTAAAAGAAAAATCATTGGATAAATAGGAGGTCATTAGGTGAGCAAGTTCCAGTTTGTATAGAGTTAAGGTATTCTAGAGGCTATAAAGAATGTAAAAGTATTTTCAGTTCTTTCAAAAAAATTTTAACAAATAATTTTGTCACATATCAAAGAGACAAATCATACTTGCTGATTGGAGAACAGTGATTCAGTTTAACAATACTTACATTTTAGTAACTCCAAGCAACAAAACATTCACCATTAAGGAGAAATACAAATGAATAAACACAGAACAATAAGACAACAGCAATAAATCTTCAGTGTGTTCACAACAAAGAAAAACAAGGAACTAGGGAGAGAAGAAAGATGACAGCATATGCTCTTTCTGTAGATTACACGGAGAATAATAAATAGGAGACAGTTATTTCTATCACATGAGGGCACTCTGCAGAGTGGAGCAAACATCACTCCAAAAGATGTTTCTCATCCTATAGTCTATGCAGTGTCATTACATATTTCCATAGTAACTCTCAAGTATACTAGTTATATTGTATTTTAATAATCCCTTAATAATTCTCTTTTTCAGTACACTATAATATCTTGAATTAAAAAAATGTCTGATTTACTTCACTTAGTATGATAATATTTAGTTGTATCCGTGTTTCTGCAAATGACATTATTTTGTTCGTTTTTATGGCTGAGTAGTATTTCACTGTATATATGTGCACTTTTTTTCCTTCTTTTTTTGTCTTTTTTAAGGCTGCATCCATGGCATATGGAGGTTCCCAGTCTAGGGGTTGAATTGGAGCTGCAGGCACTGGCCTATACTACAGCCACCGCAACGTGGGATCTGAGGCACATCTGTGACTTACACAACTCACGGCAATGCCATATCTCCCACTGAGCTAGTCAGGGATCAGATCAGCGTCCTCATGGATGCTAGTTAGGCTCCTTAACCACTGAGTCCCAACAGGAACTCCCCGTACGTGCACTTATTAATCCATTCATTTGTCTATGAACATTTAGGTTGTTTCCATGCCATGCCTATTGTGAACAGTGCTGCTGTGAACATAGGGATACATGTGTGTTTTTGAATTATAGTTTTATCTGGATATATGCCCAGGAGTGGAATTGCTAGATCATATGGTAATTGTATTTTTACTATTCTGAGGTACCTCCATACTGTTTTCCATAGTGGTTGTACCAACTTACATTCCCACCAAGTGAAATAAGTTAGAAGAGAAGGAAAAATACTATATGATGTCACTTACATGTGGAATTGAAAATATGGCACAAATGAACCTATCTACAAAACAGAAACAGAGTCACAGACATGTGTGAGACAGAACAGATTTGTAGTAGCCAGGGAGAGGGAGGAGAGAATGGGATGGACTAGGAGTTTGGGGTTAGTACATGCAAATTATTACATTTAGAATAGATAAACAGATAAACAATAAGGTCCTACCATATAGCACAGGGAAGTATATGCAGTCTCCTGGGGTAGACCATGATGAGAAATAACATAAAAAAAAAAAGAAAAGTAAAAAGAACGTAGAGTTCCCGTCATGGCACAGAGGAAATGAATCTGACTAGGAAACATGAAGTTGCAGGTTCAACCCCTGGCCTCACTCAGTGGGTTAAGGATCTGGCATTGCTGTGAGCTATGGTATAGGTTGCAGATGCAACTTGGATCCAGAGTTTATGTGGCTGTGGTGTAGGCCGGCAGCTATAACTCCGACTGGACTCCGAGCCTTGGAATCTCTATATGCCATGAGTGCTGCACTAAAAAGAAAAAACAAAGTGTGTGTGTGTATATATATGAATGACTGAGTGTGTGTGTGTATATATATGAATGACTGAGTCACTTGGCTGTACAGCAGAAATTGGCACAACTTTGTAAATCAACTATACTTTAATTTTTAAAAAGTCTGACAATTTTCCACAATGTATATTTTGTATTACTTGCATCACAATAGATCATGAATAAGTAGTTGATGAATGTGGTATATGAATCACTGACCAAGATAGAGAAAGCCCTCAAATCAGTGTGTTTTCAACTGAATCAAACACAGCCACTCTAACAAAAAATTAATAGTTAACTATTGCTTTTCCCTAGTTCTGTTAAATACAAGGTCCTATGTTTTTTCAATTCCTGTTAAGCTTTTTTCATAACATTAATATTTATTCCATTCTCATTTTATTACATGCCTTGTCATTAATTACCACTGATTTATTTTTATTACTAAAAAGGGACACTATTTTAAAATGTTTACAGTGCAATTTAAAATGAACCTTCTGCACGGGTGTTCACTAAGTTAGTGTCACTCTCCTTTGGTGTAAAAGTTAGTCCATGAAAAAAAGACCCATCAAAGGTACCGATTATTTGGGAATTGTTTCAAGACTTTGAAGAAGCAGTACAGGATATTATTTTTGCTGTACCTACAGCACACAGAAGTTCCTGGGCTAGGATCGAGTCCAAGCCACAGAAGTGACTGGAGGAACAACAGTGACAATGCTGGATCCTTTAACCACTAGGCCACCAGGGAACTCCAGGACTTTGAAGAAAAGGTAGTGGCCACAAAATAAGATTTTAAGATTTGATGATACTGTAATAAACATGGACTATGCAGTCTCAGTGTTTCCAGTTGTGCAACAGTCTTTTAATGTCAAAGGTTGAGAAATGTTAAAAAGCTTTATCTCTTATTTTCCATAGATATTTGGCCTGGAATGTCTACTGCATCACATGGGGTCTTACTCCACAGAAGTAAGACCAGACCAGAAACTCTGCATAGGTTTCAACACAAGGTCCCTAGCCATCAAAAGCCTTGCTACAGAAGGTGTACCAAGTGAAAGGATGCCAGAGATCAGTCTTAAGAACTTCAGTTTAGATAAAAATGTCAATAAATTTTAGAATAACATCTATATGATAAAGTATTATTATTATCTAAATTATTCCTCTATCAAAACTGCATTGCTTTCACTGTTTTTGAATAAAAAAGAGGTAACTGTGAAGCTAAATTCCCCCCTTATCAAAGTTATGTTTACTCATACCTTCTTTTTTATGTCTGAAAACATTTGCTGAGTATAGGGCAGGGTTCTCTTATATGACCCTTCATGAGACTGGCAAATTTACTATAAATTAGTAATTTTAAATAATAATAAGTTTATATTCCATTAGAAACTCCCTGGTGATACAGAAACTTTAGAAGCAAATAAGATAGTAAGAAAAAGTCACATCTTAACTGTTCAGGAAAATACATAATGCAGGTATTATATTTTCTGGCAGTCAGAGGTTGACTACACTTGAAACAACACTGAAAGAATGATCTAAATTTAGATGTGTTCATATCTGGTAATAAACAGAGATTTCTATAAACCTGAATTGATTAAATGGTTATAACAATGATGTCCTATAAAGTCAGTCATTTCATTTTAATCATTATAAGCTCACTGTGAAATATTTAAATATCTGTAATCATTCCTTAGCCATTACTTAGAAAATAAATGTAGCTCATGGATTTTAGTGCTTCCCAGAAAACACAACTTTTAAAGCACATTGAAAGGCTCATGGCTTTAGAAAAATAAAAGGTTTGTATGGCTATTTACAAAAAACAAAAAGTACTACTTTGTCAAATCAAACAATTTCCCGTGTAAGCTTTTGTGTAACTTCATCCTGATTTTTACAAAAATCTCAAAAATATTACAGCATATTTTGGCTGATGTAAAGTTTTAAATCTCAAAGGTATACTTTTTTTCACATTACTTTTTTATTTATTCAATCACCATGGCTACTCACATTCAACTCTTCGCACCTGCAGGTGAACCAAAGCCAACTTTTAAGTTGTTTTGGCATCTTACTTCTTCATAGGGGAAAAGCAAAAGTCAAACTGTTTTTTGCTGACCTTAAATTATAACTTATATGGATAGCAACAGATATCAATGTCATTTTTTTTTTCTTTGCCTTTGGTCTGTTTTACTCTCAGTGACTCATGTCTTCATGAGACTCCATACATAACGATTAGTTGAGTATATATATGAAGGGAAACAATTTTGCCAGTGCTTCAGGACCCACTGGCTGATTCAACTGTAATAAATCGTGGCCTATCTTGTGATTACTTACTAGATGACTGAATAATGCTTCATCATATATTCCTGAACTGTTTAAGTAATCATGTCTGCTATTGCAAACTTTATCTGAGACTAATGGACTGCAATGTGAGTTATGAGACCTCAACTGAAGCCCTTGTTATAATATGATACTTTACTTTCTTGCCACAAAGTTTACATGAAATGTGAGCATTATAAAAATGTGTGTGCGTGAATATGTTACCATTGACTAATAATATTGGCTTCTTTTGTAAGTAGAGAAAAAAGCACCTCAACATTAATAATCAAGTTTATTAGTGTTACTCGTAAAAGAAAACATTTTTTAGAAAATTAATACAGTTTGATTGATTATATAAAATGAAAAGCTTGTAGTCTTTAGCATAAATTTATAAGTATATACATATTTATCCAAGTTATGAACTATTGATTCATTCTTTATTTTGCATCTTTGTTTTGGTTTTTAGATGCTTGAAAAAATGAATTTTGGTAGAATTTCCTATGTTACTCAAATATACATTTATTAAAGTATGGTTTGAAGCTAGAGCATCTTAAGGAGACTTTTTTTTAACTGTTAAAATCAAGTCGGTATGTTCAAGTAAATACATCTATTTTTACTAACTACATAACAAAATAAAGTTAAAAATATATACTGAATTTTATTGCCATTAGATACAGTCACCTTAAATGAAGTCTGTAGTGTTTACTAAGGTTGCCAAGTATAAAGACATCACACAAAGTTTTAGACAATGTTTTGTGACCAAAACAAAAAAAAATCCCCTGAAACTGTTCAACTAATGCCAATAAAGTCAATCCAGAAGGATGGTGTGGGATATGCCAACCAAAAATGCTAACCTAATGCTATTATTCTAAAAAAAATGTTTTTATATGGAGGGTTGCAGTTGAAGAGTGCATAGAGATATTTTCTTTTTAGCAAAAAAAAAAAAAATTGGAAACAAGCCATAGGAGTAATTATTGAAAAATTCAGGATAACAGCTTTTATGAATTGTAAATGTTTTAAAAGATATAAAATCAGAAAATATTAACAGTTACATAATAAATTTGTTTCCGAGAACGGATTTTTATATAAAATTTATCACCATGGGAAAATATCAGTATTAAACAAAAACAAGTTGAATACATGTGTTAGATAAATGTTAAGGATAATTTTTCATGCTCTAAAAAAGACATTCAACTTATATATTATAATGTATTTAATGCCTTCTCTTTTCAATTAATTTTACTATAAAAGTAATGCATCAAATATCTTTTAAAGGGAAGCTATTCATGTCTTTTCTCCTTGTGAGAGAAAAGCTATTCTACATATGTACAACTGTAGCATGAGAATGTCATTTTTCACTTTTCCAAGAAGCCTACAAAACATTCTCAAATACTGAAACAAAAAAAGATACTCTGCCAATGATCTGATGTACCTTCCATTCAACTTCTCTAACGTCCAAAAGATTCTGTTTGTCACTGAGGGCTGATGTTAACGGAGGCTGAGAATAATCATCAACTTTCTTTTAAACACGACTCAGCCTATGCCAAATGCATACAGTGATTACAAACCAATATTAAGTTTATCAACAGGATTTAAAAACGTGTCAAAAGAATGTATCACTGTTCTTGGTGAGGGGATATTGCAGATCTCTACTATAAACAATCAGAACTACTTTCTAACCTCATCTTATACCACACTAGATGCTGTATTAGTCATATTAATTAAATGTCTATATTTGGATGGAATTTTTAAAATTCATTTAATTCTACTAAAACCAAGAGTTTTTATTAAATCTGCGAACACTGAACAATCAGTACTTATCAAAATAACTCTTAGAATTTTGCTAAAAATAGTAAGTATGGAATAGTTGAGGTTAAGCCCAATGTTTTCTTACAGAGTTGCCCATCGCTACTATTGGATGCACTTACAGCAATATTTAATAGTTGGCCCATACCCTCCAAACTCAGGTGATACTATGTTTTTAATCTATGTAGAGAGCTTACTCAAATTCATTTTTTTTCCTACTTTGTCACCTATAACAAAGCAAATAGACAACTGTGGAAATGTCTGAATTGTATATAAAAAAAATCCACTCAATAATCAGAAATCATAGAAAAATATGCATGAGGAAAATAAAAAGAAACATGTGCCCACAGGATTCTTCACAGGAACAGAAGAAGGTGATTATATGATTGTGTGTGTGTGCATGCATGTGTGTGTGGAGACAGAATGATTTTTATTTCAGAAAACTGGCTTATACTATACTGAGCTAAGCAAGTTTGACATGCATGTGGCTGACTGTCAGCTGAGAAACCCAGGCAGCTGAAACTGCAGACTTGAGGAAGAATTTCTTCTTCCTCAAAGAAACCTCAATTTTGCAAAGTTGACACAAAGTTAATTATTACAAGAAATGATTAATTAGTGTGACAACACAACTGTAATTACATGAAGAATTTGGAATGAAACAGATTTTACACAATTCTCTCTCATGGATATTTGATGTGGCCATTTCTTTAGAGGAGCTTTGTAACTCAGGGAGCAGAGGTATTGAAGAGATCTGGACACCATGGGAATCTTGGGCCCTTCTTTACATTAATGAAGTTTAAGTTTCTGTGAGTCTACTAATCATCTAGTTTTCTTAATTAATTGAAAAGACAATTTTGGCACAGAATGAAAATAACTGTACATTTTTTCTCTCTCCTTGAGTTTTATGAAGAAGATGGTTTTCTAATGGAAGCGACTGAGTAATCATATTCTGAGATGTGGAATCCACCACATAGCTGATTGACTGCCTTTAATACCACTTCCCCTACAGACTTTTGCATTATTGTTGTCATTTTAGTTCAAGTTTATTTCAAATTACAAGGTCTTTTTATTTTGTCTTTTTTTTTTTTAGGGTCACACCCATGGCACATGAAAGTTCCCAGGCTAGAGGTTGAATCAGAGCTGCAGCTGCCAGCTTATACCAGAGCCACAACAATGCAGAATCCAAGCAACATCTGCAACCTACACCTAAGACAACGCTGTATTCTCAACCCACTGAGGTGGGCCAGGGATGGAAACTGCGTCCTCATGGGTACTAGTCAGGTTCATCACCACCACACCACAACAGGATCTGCACAAATTAAAAGTCTTTTAAGACACTGTTTTGTATGGACAGTATCCATTTATATTTATCCATTTTCCCCCTTTCTACTGTTATTTTTTCTAATATTTCCACATTTACATCTTAACTTTTCCCTTTTGACTACTGAAATCAATCTTATGGGAGTTCCCATCGTGGCTCAGTGGTTAACAAATCCAACTAGGAACCCTGAGGTTGTGGGTTCGATCCCTGGCCTTGCTCAGTGGGTTAAGGATCCGGCGTGGCTGTGAGCTGTGGTGTAGGTTGCAGACGCAGCTTGGATCCCACACTGCTGTGGCTGTGGTGAAGGCTGGTAGCTACAGCTCCTGTTAGACCCCTAGCCTGGGAACCTCTATTTGCCACTGGTGCCACCCTTAAGGCAAAAAGACAAAAAAAAAAAAAAAAACGAAAGAAAATAAATCAATTTTATGGTTTTATTTGTTATTTTTAGTGAAGGGCTGTGCAGTGGAAAACTTCCTATTTTTTTCTTGTTTTACAATATATCTTTCAGATTTATTTAACTTTTAGGTGCATAGAATTCTAGGTTAGAATTATTTCCTTTCAGCGCTGTAAAGATGGTGTTTCATAATCATTGTCCTTGCATCAGTTTTGTTGGGAAGTCACGCCTCAGTCTTACTACTGTTCTGAAACTAACATGTCTTTTTTTGCTAACAAATTAAATGTCTTTTATATGTGCCTTGGTTTCAATTAAGGAAGGTCTGTTTTGGTATAATTTTCTATCTCCCACTAGTGATTCCTTTGGATATGTAGATTGATGTCTTGCATTCACTTTGAAAAATTCTTGGAAAATATTTCTTCAAATATTGCTTCAGCTCCATTCTGCTCTGTCTCTGGGACTCAAGGCAGATATAAATTAGCTCACCCAGTGAATTATTTTATGTTTTTTAATGAAATTAATTTTATTATAGTTATGATTATACAACCATCATCACAACCTAATTTTAGAACATTTCCATCCCAAACCCCAAGCATATTTCTCAACCCTACAACCTGTCTCCTTTAGTAACCATAAGTCTGTGAGTTGGTTTATATTCTGCAAATAAGTTCACTGTATCCTTTTTAAGATTCCACATATAAATGATAGCATATGATGTTTGTGTCTCACTGTATTACTTCACGTAGCATTATAATTTCTAGGTCACTCCATGTTGCTGCAAATGCTATTACCTCATTCTTTTTTATGGCTAGGTAATATTTCATTTTATATATGTACCACATCTTCTTTATCCACTCTTCTGTAGATGCATATTTATTCTGTTTCCATGTCATTGCTATGGTATAAAGTGCTGCAGTGAACACTTGGGTACATGTATCTTTTAGTATGTGTTTTCTATTAACTTTTTTTTATTTTTCTATGTTTCAATTTTACTGCTGTTTTTTACCTATCTTCCATTTCACAACTATAGTTTTCTGCTGATCAAATGTACTGTTAAATCACTGTTAGATTCTTAACTGCATGTATTTGATTTTTTCATTTCAACTTCCATTTGTTTTATCTTATAGATTTCAATTCTTCAATGGATTTCTTCCTAACAATCTACTATTATATTTGGCTTCTTTTTTTTTTTGTAGTTTATTGAACATATTAATTGTTGATTAAAGTTTTTTTCAATTAATTCCAATATCCAAATCTTTTGGTTGGCTTCTATTGTCTGTTATTTTGTCTAACTTATTGTCTTATACGTCAGTATGTCTAATAATTTTTCACTTTATGTCAGTGGTTTGAAAAAAATCGTAGAGGTTCCAAATGATGTTGTAATCCAAGAGAAGGTATCTTCTTTCTTCTGTTAGCTTCTAGGGCTGAATTAGGGATAGGTGTGTTGCACTGAAATGTTCTCTGGTGCCTTCAAATGATTTCTATTTGCAATTTATCCAGATTTTTTCCCAGTTGTTATCAGCAGACGTATTGGCTTCCCATCACCTAATTTTTTATACTTGAATTGGAAGTCACAAGTAGCTATTTTAAATAAATAATAGCTTCCCACAAGATGAGTACAAAGCTTGGAATAGCAAATATATTTTAAGAAAACACTAATCTACCTTTGATAATGTCCAATATCAAATAAGCCTGAATCCAAACTAACATAATATAATAAAAATAGAATCATAGACTAAAAATATCTATATTGTTTAATAAAGAGCCAGATATGTGAGTTTTTCTCTATGGTGGTATTCCACAAAAATTAGCAGAGGAGAAGAGGAAAAAGAGATTACAGAGGTCACTTAAAGAATTATATGTGTAATGCCATCTCATTTCTCAATCATGACTCTTTCATCTTCAGCATAAATTTTATTTTAACCTGATTTAATATCTTCTTTAATTCTCCCATAATCCCTGCCTTTTCTTTTATTAGTAATATTGTACTCTTTTGTTGGTTATATTTTAAAGTTTTCAATATTTCTTTGATTTATATATTTGACTTGTTAATGCCACTTATTTGGATTTGAGTTTTGATGTTAATCCCCTCATCTTTCTATTTTATTATGTTGCTTTAGTTCATTTATACTAATTATAACAAATTACAGGTTGAGCCTCTTATCTCTCATCCATTTTATTCTTTTTGTATTTTTACACCAAGTTTGTCTTAACTCTTTTCTCTTTGCTGGATTTTGCTATACTTGATGAACTTTTTATATTTTGTCAAAACGTTTAAGATAAATATGTCATTTTCATTTTAACTATACACATAAACTTTCCATGCTAATAATATCATGGCATTAAGATGACGCATTAACTCTCTTAATTCCATCATTCATCCACCTGTGATGGTAAAATATTAGTTAAGATACACATTATTATTAATTATATGTTATGGTCATTTTATTTTTATGAATTATTTCTCTTATAGGAGATTTCATTATTGTGGAAGTAATAATAATAATCAAGCAAAGATTTCAGGGTTTCACTGACATTTTTTCCAGCCTTTTAAAAGTTTGATTTCCTTATATAGTAAAATGATTTCTTGATAGATTAATTTTTGATTAATTTTTCAAGAGACTTTACGGATGTTTTATTTCTTCTACTCTTCTGTATTTGATATTTGGTCTCTTTTGTTCTTGCACAAGGATAATAATATACCTGATTAAAAATTTTTAAGTCCTTTTTCATTAAAACCTTTTTTAGATAGGACTCAAAATATTTTCATTATTTTTAAAAATTTAAACTGCAATAAATATTTGTCATGATTGATTGGCTGACTGATTTTTATCTCTATTATAGGTGATTTACAATGTTCTGTCAATTTCCTGTACAGCAAGTTAACCAGTCATACACATATTTACATGATTTTTCTCACATAATCCTCCATCATGTTTCATCTCAAGTGATTAGATATACCTCCCTGATCTAAACAGCAAGATCTCATTGCCCATCCATTCTAAATGTTATAGTTTGCATTTATTAATCCCCAAATCCCAGTCCATTCCACTCCATCTACCTCCCACTTATCAACCATAGTCTGTTCTCCAGGTCCATGAGTTTGTTTCTTTTCTATAAATAGGTTCATTTGTGTCATATATTAGATTCCAGATATAAGTGAGATCATATGGTATTTGGCGTTCTCATTCTGACTTACTTCATTTAGTATGAGAATCTCTATTTCCATCCATGTAGCTGCAAATGGCATTATTTTGTTCCTTTTTATGGCTGAGTAGTATTCTATTGCATATACATACCACATCGTCTTAATCCATTCATCTGTCAATGGACATTTACGTTGTTTCCATGTCTTGGACATTATGAATAGGGCTGCAATGAAGACAGGAGTGCAGGCGTCCTTTTCAATAAAGTTTTATCTGGATGGATACCCATGAGTGGGAATGCTAGATCATACTGTAGTTCTATTTTTAGTTTTCTGAGGTACCTCCATACTGTTTTCCATAGTTGTTGTACTAATTTACATTCCCCCAACACTCTACAAGGGTTCCTTTTTCTCTGCACCCTCTCCAGCACTTGCTATTTGTAGACTTATTAAGGACAGCCATTCTGACCAGTGTGAAAGTGGGACCTCACTGCAGTTTTGATTTGTATTTCTCTAATAATCAGTGACGTTGAGCATTTTCTCATGCGCTTTCTGGCCATCTGTATATATTCTTTGGAGATATGTCTGTTCAGATCCTCTGCCCATTTTTGAATTTTTTTTTTTTTTTGATGCTGAGTTGCATGTATAGTTTGAAGACTGTACAACCCTTATTGGTTGCATTATTTGAAACAATTTTCTCTCATTCCATAGGTTGTCTTTTCATTTTTTTCTGTTTCCTTTGCTGTGCAAAAGCTTGTTAGTTTGATTAGGTCACACTGCCTTATTTTTCTTTTTATTTCTATTGCTTTGGGATACTGACCTAAGAAAACATTTGTACAGTTGTCAGATAATGTTTTGCCTATGTTGTTTTCTAGGAGTTTTATGGTATCTTGTCTTATGTTTAAGTCTTGAAGCCATTTTGAGTTTATTTTGTGCATGGTATAATGGTGTGTTCTAGTTTCACTGATTTACATGCAGCTCTCCAGTTTTCCCAGCACCACTTGCTGAATAAACATTTTCCCATTTTATATTCTTGCCTCCTTTGTCTAAGATCAATTGACCATAGATGTTGGTGTTAATTTATGGGTTCTATATTTTGTTCCATCGGTCTGTATTTCTGTTTTTGTAACAGTATCACACTGTCTTGATTATTGTGGCTTTGTAATATTGTCTGAGGTCTAGAAGAATTATGCCTCCTGCTTGGATTTGTTTATCAAGATTGCTTTGGCGATGCTGGATCTTTCACTATTCCTAATAAATTTTTGTATTGTTTGTTCTAGTTCTGTGAAAAATGGCATGGGTAATATGATAGGGATTGCATTGAATCTGTAGATAGCTTTGGGTAGTATGGCCATTTTAATGATATTATTTCTTCCTATCCAGGAGCTTGGAATATCTTTCCATTTCTTTGAATCTTCTGTAATTTCCCAGATTAATGGTTTATAGTTCTCAGCATATAAGTCTTTCAATTCCTTCATCAGGTTTATTCCTAGGTACTTAATTTTTGGGGTGGGATTTTAAACGGTATTGTCTTTATTACTAAATAATATTTTCATCATATAGAACTAATGCTAAGCCCCTGCATTATTCCAGTATGAAAACTATTTTTTGTTTTCCTCTCATGATTTAGCCACATTAGTCTCAAAATAAACCCAAAGTATCAAGATATTTCTTGAAAGATGTCAAATTTTAAAGATTTTTCTTATTATTTAGACAGTGTAACATTAGGGGAATTATCTTTTTCTATTTTTTGATTATTGTGTCCTTCATCATAACCTGTTCTCTAGTTCTGTAATATCTATTTGTTCAGTATTCCTTCTTTTTCTGTTTTCCAGTATTTATATTTTCTATAATAGAGTTATCATTTTATCCTTGGCTAAAGGGCAATGATATTGTTATATGACTTGAAGTAACTAAGTGTTATTAGAATGAAACATGCATACATGAAAAAACAAGTATTTGGCCAAATAAAATATACTTGATAGAAACTGAACAATTTTGATTAAATGGTTTGATCTGGGACCATACAAAGAAGTAACATATTGCAGTGGATACAAGCACTATCATTTGAATCAGTCAACCAATGAATCTTTGGAACTCTTTAAACATTATGTAACCTCAGACAAATTACTTAAGCTTTCTGTATATCTGTATATTCAGTTATAAATGGGGATAACACAACTGCTTGCCAAATGGATAAAAATAGCTCAGGTTAATCTTATAGGAATACATATGAAGAAAAGTATATAAGCTCTCTTAATAATAATATAATAATAAATTCATATAGTTGAATAATTCTTATGTATATTCTAACATATTCACATTGACTAATATTATTTTTGAATATTCTTATATCACTATTACATATTGGAATTTCTTGCTTGCTAGATTTATTTTTCTCTGGATAAAATCAGATTACATTTACTAAAGAATTATTTTTGCTGTCTAAAAGTTGTGATAAAGAAGAAAGGAAAGTCCCTTCTTATTTAATTAAAGAAGAAAATTACATTACATTCCTTTATAATTAAATTTATTCAAAATATTTAAAAATAACTGTATAAGCCATAAAAATTATTAACAAAATTTAATGCTGACTAAAATATGTACTAGATAGGATGAATAAAATAGTAGCAAACACTTATTAAGTTTTCTCATATTATCCTTTTTTTAATGCTATATTTTGTTACTGTTATTATGTGAAATATAGCAAAAAACTCATTGCCTCCAGTCATTAACACAATGTAAATCAAACCCTGATAATATTTCCACTTTCCTTCTTCATCTTATGAAATTATTTCCTAGAAATTTTTTTCTTAGGACGTTTAAGGAGGATTCCTCATCTCAATTTGATGATTATTATTCCAATTCCTTTTATATAATATACAGTAGTTATAATTATCAAAATTCTGGAGTTTCCCAAGTGTAAAATTTATCACCATGTGGCAATAGAAACTTGGCTTTTGCTTTTGTGAAGAATTGATCTAAATTCCATCCACATCCTTCACTGGATTCCTGTAGTATTTTCTTTGGCATTCATGTTTGGAAATGAGGTAGAATAGTTTTGAATGCAACGTCTGATAGAAACTGTTGAGTGCTAAAGGGCCAACAATTAGAGTTGACAAAGATCCCATTAAAGAGGTCAAGAGTTAACATTTCAAAATGTTTTTATAAAATAAAAGAGATTGACAGAACACTGACTCATCCAATTAGAAAACTGGCATAGAAACAAGCCAGGCAGAAAAGCTGGAAATAGACCTAACATACTAGTCTTAAAGAAAAAGAAAGTTAATTAGATTACTTTCCAGAAAGTAAAGACTTTAAATTATTGAGACAATGTCTAGAAAAAAATTAACTAGATTTTCCAAGTTGTAAATTTCTAAGGGAAAGAGAACAATGAACATAGTGGAGATGAAGCAGAAAAAGGATGATCTTTGATAGCTTTGTAGTTAGTAACTTCATTCTTCAGTGGAAAAGTCTTCACAGTTGAAAAGCTAGTGTGAGGTACATTTTATATCTTTATGTTTTTATTGTTCTCCTTGTACCTCCTTTTTGAAAACAGCTTACATTTTTCCTCATACTGTCTTCTTCAATATTCTATTCATGCTGGGGTTTAATCAGTTTAGAATGTTTCTAGGTTAGGGGAAAAACTTTTATAAACATGTAAAGAATACTTGATAAAGGTTATAATGTTGGTTTAAAATATTAAATTAACTTGCATAAAATGCCAGCCGAATTACATAATTCACTGGAAATCCACATAATAAATATAAAATAGAGATAATATTCCGCAATATAAAATAATGGCTTTGTTGCACTGCAATTTTTCATTAACTCCTAATGAAGTTATGGAGAATTTCGAGTTAGATAGCATATCTTATGCATGTAATGGATTATCAAGTATTTAACGATAGAATATTTTCCTTTCTGTGTATCTGAGAGCTTCAACTCAGCTAGCTGCTATTTACATGGCTCCTTGCAGATAAGTTATTATAACAGCTTTAAAACAAATTATCAACTTTAATGAAACTAAAGGATAGAAATGAAGTGATATTTATTATTATTAAATTGATACATTATATTTTGATATAGTAAAGACTTCCTTTAGTTAAATATTAATTGAATGTAAAATCAAATGACATGCATGGAGAAACGGTGATGGTGATTGAAAAAATCTATTTAATATGCTGTTTTTTTTTTCCAACAAGTTATTTCTATCCTAGTTTGCAAACTGTATCCTTGAATAACCAAACTCTCAATATTTCTAAAGATTAGCAAAAATAAATTACTTCAGAAAATACAGGCTCCCCAAACTTAAATATTTCAAAATCTGAGTCTTTGTCTATTTCAAAATAAAGAAGACATTCTAATGCTTACAAATAACCTTTTCTTTTTAATTTTGATTTACAAGTCCATTGATTCCAACACTGAAGATGTTCGATTCCTGGCCTCGCTCAGTGGATTAAGGATCCAGCGTTGCCATGAGCTGTGGTGTAGGTCACAGACATGGCTCAGATCTGACGTTGCTGTGGCTGTGGGACCCTTAGCCTGGGAACCTCCATATGCTCTGGTTGCAGCCCTAGATAGCCAAAAAAAAAAAAAAAAAAAACGCAAGTCTCCAATATTGAAGATGCAGTGTGAATAGTCCATTTAGAAATGCTTCGAAGTCCTGGAAAGATCATGTTCTACACAGACATTATGTGTAACAGGTTAAAATTAAACTGTTTCTCCACAAACTCCTTTCAGGCATTTGGCCCTAACCAAAATGCCCACAATACATTCAGTCCATCTCAAAAGGTACTTGATATTTGATCCTGTACAAAACCATCTATCTTGGGAGTTCCCGTCGTGGCTCAGTGCTTAATGAATCCGACAAGGAACCATGAGGTTGTGGGTTCAGTCCCTGGCCTTGCTCAGTGGCTTACGGATCTGGTGTTGCCGTGAGCTCTGCTGTAGGTTGCAGACGTGGCTCGGATCCCACATTGCTGTGGCTGTGGTGTAGGCCGGCAGCTGATTAGACCCCTAAGCTGGGAACTTCCATATGCTGCTAGTGAGGCCCTAGAAAAGGCAAAAAGACAAAAAAAAATATATATATCTGTCCTGAACCAAATATGCTCATGGGCACTTTGGATAGGACCGATTTTCAAAGACTTTTTGGCATGGACCAAATGTCTTATGGAAAAAATGTCTTATGGATGTTTTGGACAGAACTAATGTCTTCTAACACAGAAATCTTGTGTCTGAAGTTAAATCATGTTATCTTTCAACTGTGTTTCTTAAAGGAAGTCTTTCTTTCATTTCTCTCCTTCCGTATTTCATTTATTATTTATATGGTCAATAATTAAAACTAAAAAAATAGATATAATAAAACCTCATATTCCAATTCACATTTTATTTAATTAATTCATGCTGATGACCATTCCTATTAAAAAGAGTTTGCGCTTTCAATTCAAAGCACACTAGAACCACCACCCTTGAGAACTTTAAGGAATATGCTGATTGTAAATTTCAGTGGGGAAATCACAATTTTAATATACCAGAAGACAAATTATACTGTCCTTTTGAGCAGTAACATTCAGCTTGAATGTTAAAGATGGAAACATATATAATGGTTTCTGCTGCTTGCACAAAAAGTAATTCATTCAGTAATTAAACATTCATAGAAAGATACTCTTTAAAGCTTACAAAATTTTTTCCTACCTACACTTTGTGTTTACCTGTATTAAGCATAGAGTTAAAATTCTTTCACAATAGTTCTCTTGACTTTACTCTTAGTCTAAAATGAAGATTGATATGGAGAAATCATTATATATTTTTCTCCATCAGTTTCTGATTTTTAAAAAGCTGTTAAAATACTGTTTATTGTCTAATGAAAATATTAAAGTTACACGTTGTAATTGGCGAAATTTTGGAAAATACAAAAAGCAAAGCAAATGACAATAATAACAGTAGTAGTAGTAGTAGTAGTAGTAGTAATTTCACAAAACAGGGAAAATAATCAGTAACAGTCTGTGTTATATACCCCTTATTGTTTTTTTATTGCAATAACTTGGATAGAGTTAAGATTACAGTGTAAATGTCATTTTTATCTTGCTTTTGCTCATTGAAGATCCCTTGTATTATTCCATTTTTTTTCTCTAATTCTGTATCAGAGGCAAATGACTGAGTTACTTTTTAGATATTTTCTACTTGCGATATCTGAAGCATAATAAATTACCAGTAAAGTGCTAATAAAAGGGGTTCTAAAATTAGATTCCTGCAATTTGGATATGAACTATATAATTTTTTAGTCTTTCTACTTGAACAACTAATCTAACACCACTTAAGGTTTTTTATCTATTAAATATTCAAAATAGCACTACCCACTGCATGTCAAGAGTTTTGAGGATTTAAGAAATTCAAAGTCCTTAGCACACAGAAAATGCTTAATAAGTTCTAGCTTTCTCTCTCTACTGTTTCTTTCCTTTGTCAATTACAACCACTGCTACTATCACTCTTCTCAAAGTGACTACTATTAAAAGTAACAGCATTATACTCTTTTCTAATACTAAATTTAATACTATATTCTAATGAGCAGAAATAGTCAGCTTTTGCTTGGCATAATAGCTTCCAAGTACACCCATATTGCCAAAAATGGCAGAATTATGGAGTTGCTGTATAGCACAGGGAAATCTACTCAATATGTTGTTAATAATATATATATATATATATATATATGATTCACTTTGCTGTGCACCTGAGTCTAGTATAACAGTGTAAGCCAACTATACTCCCATAAAATTAAAATAATTATAATCTTAAAAAAAGAAATGTCTTCCATTTTTAAGGTTAAATAATATTCTGTGTGTATCAGATTTTCTTCATCCATAAAAGGACATTTAGGTTACTCCTATGTCTTGGCTATGGTGAATAGTGCTGTGGTAAACACAGGGATGCAGATATCTCTTTGATTTCTTGATTTAATTCCTTTGCGTACATACAAAGAGGAGGGATTGCTGGATCATATGATAGTTCTTATTTTTAATTTTCTAAAGAACTTCCACAGTGTTTTTCAAAGTGCATGAGGTTTCCCTTTTCTCCACACCATCACCAACACTAGAAATCTTTATTTTTTTTTATACTAGCCATTCTCTCTGGTGTAAGGTGAGAGCTTATTATGTTTTTTACTTTTCTCTGATGATTAATGACAATGAATATCTTTTCACATACCTGTTGGCCATTTGTATGTCTTCTTTGAAGAAATGTCTATTCAGTTATTTACCCTTTTTTTTTTTTGGCTATTGAGTTGTGAGAGCTTCATATATAATTTGGACTAGATAATACCAATTATCTGAGAAATATAAAATAGTAAAACTCTTAGAAGCAGAGGGTAAGATGTAAATTGCCAAATCCCGGGAGAAGGAAGAAATGGGAGGTACTACACAAAGGGTACAAATATGATTAATAGGATAGGTCTTAAGTATATTCTTACCACAGAAGTAATAACAATAATAAAGAGGGCAGAAGAATACTTTTGGAGGTGATGGATATGTTAATGGCATAGACTTTGGTGATGATTTCACAGTTGTGTACCTCTCTCCAAACTCATCAAGTTGTATACATTAAAAATAGATAGTTTTTCTAAGTCAACCAAACCTCTATAAAGTGGTTTCAAGAAAAAAGGTATAAAAGCTTCCATCACAGGAAACAAAAAACAAAAAGAAAACTGTTAGGTCTTGGAGTAATATAAACTTAGACCAAATATTTAGTAGACTTTTACTCAGTGTGTGGATCGGGAAAAGTATCTACTCTCTTTGCAACCTAAATTTCTTATTTCTAAACACGAGGCTAATAATACATCCATAAAGCTGTCATTTTTTATGTATGTCAATATTGCTTACAAAACTTCTGGCACATTTTAGGCATCAGGTAAATATTAGTCCCTGTTTCCTCTCCCAGTTTCCCCATGTACTTCAATTACTAGAGTCTAATTTTTTTCTAAATCTACAGAATGATCATCAATGTATTCCATATTTTATGTTTACCGTTTATTTATTAAAAAGAGGAGTTGCTGAAGGTCCAAGTATTTAAAAAAGTAAGAGATGGAAAAGGAGGAAACGATGAAAAGATCACTGATGTAAAATGACTTTCAACGTTTCTATTCTTGAAAATCTATTTTAATAACTGGAATAGGAGAATTTGACAGCACAGAAGAATATTTATGTTTAACTTGGTTCATCGCAGTTTTGTCCATATTTTCTTCTAAGACAATGTGTTATCAATTTATGAGATAGAAATCTCTAATCATGTCGTTGCATAGGACTGACCTTTATGTAGAGTTGCAATTAATACAGTATTTTTATTTCAAAATAAATCCCTTAAGATATGTTAGATCTTAGCTTGGAAAGTGAAATCCTTTTTCAGGGGATTAAAGACGCCTACATCAAGAGTTATAATAATATTTTAATATTGTAATACTAATCTAGACAAGTTAATTGTGACCCTTTAACACTTAAAAAACAACTCTTTAAGAGTGCACTTGTAAAATGAATATGTTTATAATTACAATGGAAATCTGGAAATGATGTAGGTATTTGCAGAAATCTGGAGGCAAATATTGCAAAGAAAACTTTAAACACCTGTTTAAATAAAAGCCATTGACTCTGTTTGAAAAGTAGCTCCTACATAAAATCAGCATATAGCATTCTCCTTTCTGAAATGTTTTCATATTTGACCACCACAGGACAAATATAGTTGCATTCTGTATATGCAAGTTAAGAAAAAGAAATCCACAGATCACAAGCTCCCCAATTCATGACAGATGAATTTTTTAAAAAGACAATTTTCATGAAGTACTATCAATTATTATTTTGTCTGAATGCTATTATACATTTTTCTATGAACCTAAATAGATATTTAAGACCATTAGGTTTCCATTTCAAACATTTTGGTGGGTAGATATTTTTACAATATAAACTCTTTATTTTCTCTGCAAAGCAATTAAATATAGGCTATTCTGAAGTACAATAACTCTGGCTAGTCCTTTTATTTTAGTCCTTTAGAAATCAGTGACATAAGTGTAAGATATATTTTGAAAACTTGGCATGAGAAAAACTAATAATAGAGAAGAAAATTGGCTAATGGAAAGTTATTTAGATATGGAAAGACAAACATATAAGAGGAAAATGATCTAATTAACCTCTAAGCTGACAAATAAAAAAGATTCATTGATTTTCCCCATTGTTTGGTACAGTGTACTTTGTTTCCAAGAAATATTAACTCATTGAACATAGAAACTCCATAAAATCCCTGCTTGGAAGTTCAGTTAAGCATGATAGAACTATCTACAGAAGAGAAACAGACTTACAGACATGGATTGCAGACATGTGGTTGCCACGGGGGAGGGGAATGGAGTGAGATGGACCTGGAGTTTGGGGTTAGTAGATACAAACTAATACATTTAGAATGAATAAGCAATGAGGCCCTGCTGCATAGCACAAGGGACTATATCCAATCACTTTTGATAGAATGTGATGGAAGATAACAGGAGAAAAAGAATGTATGTATGACTGGGTCACTTTGATGTATAGCAGAAACTGACAGAACACTATAAATCAATATAATAAAAATTTATAAAAATAATTTATCTAGTAAATATTGTTTTTCTGAGATTTTCACTTCCCAATGATTCTGTTCAGATTCCTGATGTCCTTCCTGTTCAGGGCTTCTCAGTCTCAGCACTACTGATATTTTGTCCTGGGTAATTTCTGCTAAAAAGGGGATGTCCCACATACCATAGGATGTTTAAGAGCATCTCTAGCCTCTTCTCACTAGAAGCTAACACCACTTTTCACCTCAATCGTGACAGTCAAAAGTAGACTCTGCATTTTACATTGCCCCAGATGAGAACTTTCTAATCCAAAGTAGGAACATAAATAATTGTTTATCTATTATTTTAGGACATTTAAGATTTTTTCCAATTTTTCGCTATTATGGGTAAAACTGTTTGGAACATCTATACATCTATTTACAAGTCTTTCTCTGGATGTAAGTTTATTTCTCCTGAGGAATACCTAGCAAAATTATGGGGGGGGGTAGTTTATCTGGGACATCACTTTTTCCACACCAGTTTCCACGTAAGTGCTCTCCTCATTCTTATGTTGTATATGTGGTTCACTGCTAAATTATCTTACTGTCAACCTCAGGACTTTTTTAAAATTTGGTACTTTCTTCCAAATGCTTATAGGTTTCTCCTAATAATGGGAGTCATTTTGCTATGGCTGTCCCATGCTAGGTGTTGGAAAGATGGTGGGTTTTCTCGGATCCCTTCATAAAACACACAGGATATGGAATATTCCTGTTCTTCCTTTGAAATAGTGAGACATGAGAACTTTACTTAATGCACTAGGCCATTTCCATCCACATTTCTATTGTTATATCTTATATTCTCCTCTGGTTTTATGTGGGAAGCAAAAGCCAAAAAAAAAAAAAAGAAAAAAATGCTCTAGACCCACATTCAACAAATATTTCTAAAGTCCTTCTGTCGCCCTACTATACCAGGTATATGGAGAAAAATTTCTGAATGCAAAGCTCAGATACTCATGACAGGTCTTCTCCCATCACTACATTAACATCCTCTCCTCACCAGGAACCTGAAGAATAGAAATATCGAGTTGTGCTCCTGGGATTAAGTCAGATCAAAGAGCCCCTGCCATGACCACAGGCAGAGGCCCACAAACCCAGAGAGTAGAAACTGAAAAGATCTTTCAGAAGAGCCTTGTGTGTCTGCACTCTCTTGACTGCTGGAAGCAACAGCCAGACTCACAGGAAACTTATCTACATGCTGCTTTCCTCTCCTAAACTTACACAAATGCATCAAATTAGCAGAAAAAAAAATGTATTCAGAGCCCTGGCTTCAAATAAGCTTTATTTCCCAATTTCTCTAAATAAGAGGAAGAAGGAATATATTAGAATCAATTCAATACACTCCTACTGAGGCAGATTTACAGTTTAGCCAGTGAGAGATAAACCCTGACACCTCCCATATACTGATTTCAATGACTGCTGGAGTGTTGGGGGATTCCAGAGTATTTTAAGTGAAGAGTAAAGTCAGGTGGTCAACAGAAAGCACAACACTATGAGCATTTATGGTAACATGCTAAAAGACATCTCAGAAGAATGCAGTGTGAGTCTCTACTGCGTATGTGAGTAAAGAAAAAAAAATCACTTTTAGGCCTAATTTGTACTTATATTCCTGTGTTATTTTTCTTTAAGTTTCTCCCAATTGTGTAAGTTATATGTCCTACAAAACCTGTTTTTGCTCCTCCCTTGTTCAGGTTCCGGTAGGGATACTGAAATAGGCAATTGTCTGGAGTTTACAAAATATATATAGAGGTAGATATATATTTGGAAATTGTCAGCATACAGAAGGAATTTAACGCCATGATACTACAACTAAGGGAGTATATATAGATAGAAAAGAGGTCCAAAGAACAATCCCTGAGGCACATCCCGTATTTATAGGCCCTGGATACTGATTTTAGACATACTGCAACAGATGAAAGAAAGTCAGTAAAGGATACTGGAAAAGTGAAACATAAAAATTAAGAAATGCGGTGGTTCAAATGCCTAACGAGAATATATTTTTCTAAGAGGAAGTGATCAGCCATGGCACATGATGGCAAATCTCACTAGTATCAAAGATAAAATAATACAATAACCACAACAAAAGCAATAGCTAACACAGGCCATAATTACCTTATGACAAGTTGTGTTCTAAGCACTTTAGGTCAGTCAAACTCACTTAATCCTCACAATTTTATGAAGCAAGTATTAGTAAAATTTCCAATTTTGGAAAATGAGAACTCTGAAACCCACAAAGGTTAAGCGACATGTCCAATATCATACAAGCAAGTAAACAGGTCAGGATGTGCCCCCAGGCCAGCTGGCCCCAGAGCCTACATGCTTCAACACTCTTTTTAGACTTATATCTTTGTCATTGTTTGAGAACAAGTAAAAACATTTGTATATGCTTTCTGTGAGTTTTGTCAATGACTAAATGAATGTGTTCATTGTCTATGCAATCTGCTCATTTAGTATAATTACGGGTAATTTATGTTATTTCCTTCTTACAAATTAATAACTTGTATAAACTCACAAAGGGACTCCACTGTTTGTGTTTTTGAGTCCAAGACATTATTCCTGGGAATCATGTTTCTTCCTCACTTCATTCCCTATTCTATTACAGTCATCTCTCTGCATTTTTCATTTACTTGTCAAACACTGACAGACCACTAAAATGTAAAGGGCAGACATTGAGCTGTTGATGAAAGATTGAATGCACCTGTTTCTAATTAGGAGCTGGCAGTGGCTGCTAAATCCCTCCTCTATGTATCTGTATGGGTGCTCCTAAGACCTTGTTGACTCTTCATTCTCTGAGTTACTCCAGAACCAGGCCAGCAGGGAGGGTCTTCATCCCTGGGCAAGAGATTCTCCCTGCAGGGAGGCACACCCTCCAGCAGAGCCCAAACCATAACTGAGATTTTTCTGGCATATTCCATGTGTGAAGAATCAAATCCTGAGAAACCATGCAGGAGGAACATTCCACTGATTTCAGCTGTGCCTAAATTGCCATAAAACTTTCAAGAAGGTAGTAAATTGGTTAGTGTATTGAGACAGATTCTCCCACTATAGAGGACCATAAAAAAGGAAGCGAGCAGATGCACTATTTTTTATTTTAAGGTGAAAGAAATCTGCCCTTTATGCCTTTTCAGAGACTGAAAACTAAAGAGGGGTGGACATGTTGAAGGGGTGGATGGAATTCATTTTTTTTTGTGAATTTTATTTCAGTGTAACAAAGCTGATCATCTTCAGCTTATAAAAACAGGCATAGAAAGAATGAAAACCAGACACCCTAAAATTATTCAGTGGAAACTGTGTAATTTGATGTGACAGAGTGTCACTAATACCTATGGTGCAATCTGTATTTATAAACAGGGTTTGCTACTTGTCACAAATCCAGAAAACAAACACATTTGCTGTACTGCGATGCCCTGAGGAAGAATTGCATTTAATAATCTACCTTGGTCCTCTCTGAAAGATTTTACTGACATGAAATAACAACAGTGATATTTGAACTAAGTGTTCCACTGGATCTATAAAAGAGGCTGTCAGAAACTTATTTCTTTGAAAAACTGAAATATCCTCAGTGGGGTTGGGGGTATGTAGAAATCTGGCCTCAGATAAAAGGAGGAAGAAATGTCATACTTGTGAGGAGTGAGTAAAGCAGGAATAATGATTACTTTATTAAAATGATGCACAGAGCATATTAAACCAAAAATATTACCGCAACCAAATTTAAATGATAACTTTACAAAGAATAACTTGAGCATCTCACTGCTGTCATTTTAGTCTTTATATTCTTAGAAGGCTTGTTTTGTTATCAGTATTACTTAATAATGGCACCCATAAGTATACCAAATCCATCAGGTATTTTTTTCTGAGGTTGATAATATTCTCTGTTTCTTGAAATATCCCATACCCTTAATGCAGTTCACACTTAATTATTTTTATGACTACTTTCTGTTTCTTAACAATGTTGAATACTGGAGTAAGGAAATAGAGCAATCTAAATCTGGACAGCTAGTAAGCTAACTAGCTAGCTAGATGGTATTTTAGGTATCATGAATGGAGAACTGATTTGAAAAATGGGACTTTCATGTACTGATAAAACATTATTGACTAAAAGTGATTACCTACTTTATGTCTTTATTTCCTGGCTGTGGTGTCAGGCCTACCCAGTTTTGAATTTGGGCTTTCTTCAGCAGGTGTGTGGTTTTGGGCTGGTTAACTAATAAATTGGCCTCCAGTCTCAAATGTATTACTGAGATAATAATATATTTTACTTAATAGAGTCATTATTGGACAAAATAGAATAACATATAAACAACAAAGGAAAACATTGGTTTCATTATAAATATTCAATGTATGATAGCTATTTTCTCCTTATTAAATTTTATGGGTTGACATTCTAAAGATAATACCTCTTCTGACATATATAAATTATAGAAGTTTATTATATTTCAGATACAGATTACCTGAATGCTTTAGGCTCTGTTAACATTTTCCTTCATTTTTCTATTATATATATTATAGTTTTTAAATGGTTGAATCATTCTAATAATTGAATATCCATATCATTTAGAGTGTGCAGAGGTAATCCTGACTATCAAAAGCAAGTGTTTTCAAAATGAGCCAAACTTAAGGAATGCCTTGGTGAATAGACAGCTATCAAATTAACAGTTTTAAGGTGGCTTTAAAATTTATAATATTATCACTTAAATTTTGATTGTGAATATATTTTATTTAATGGAAGAGTATCATTTAATGCTAATAAAATTTTGTGAAGACTAACAGTTCTCCACAAAATCTTTTTTAAGTATAACATTCTCACTACATTTTTTTCAAGATGCAATCAGGCTCATAATTTACAGTTATAATCTATGAATTGGCTGCAAATGCTGAATACTGAACACTGAATCATTGCTCCTAGGGGAAATAAAGGGCTAAGTTCTTGTGAGACTCTGGTCACAACACTTTTAGCAACGGATCATTAAGTAACTTGCTTTATATGTTTCTGTTTAAAGATACCTTATTTGGAGTTCCTGTAGTGGTGCATCAGAAACGAAACCGACTAGGAACCAGGAGGTTGCGGGTTCGATTCCTGGTCTTGCTCAGTGGGTTAAGGAACATGCGTTGCCATGAACTGTGATGCAGGTTGCAGATGCGGCTCGTATCTGGGGTTGCTGTTGCTCTGGCTGTGGTGTAGGATGGCGGCTACAGCTCCCATTAGACACCTAGCCTGAGAACCTCCATATGCTGTGCGTGCAACCCTAAAATGACAAAAAAAAAAAAGACACCTTATTTAGTGTACATTACTGATTCATTAACATTGAATTCAATAGAAGTCAATTCTATTGTAACTCCTGCCTAAACAAGCTTATCTAACACAAGCATTTTTTTCCCCTAAGGCACATCACAGCCTATGCTAGGAAAGAGAGATCCATTTCAACACCATGCTTGGGTATCATTTTAAAAAACAAAACTACCAACAAAAGGCACACAAATTGGCACTAGATGGACCATAAAAAGAACATTAATTTACAGTAGAAAAGCTGAAACAAGAATTAACTGTGTCACTTTGTATGGCCTCAGCTGGGAATATACATGTCAGGCAACACAATTTTTTTTTTCTTCTCCACTCAAAACCATGTAAGTGACTGCGAAAATATCATGAGTATTACTTGAAGCTTACAAATAAATTTTTTCCAGTGGGCAAATTTGCAAATATGAAATCCATAAACAAAGAGAATTGATTGACTATTTATACTGAAATACTGTCTCCAAAGGATGTCTGGAGAAATTGGATCTTATTTTTTGAGTTGATCTATACTAACCATAAATTTCATGTCTGAGAAGAATGTAAACTACCCAAACCCAAAATAAAATGATCACCCACCTTCTTTGTCTTCACTATGAGAGTTGGCTAAAATTTGTGCAATGATGAACACAGACCGATTTTGATGCACCTAGAAAGACATCTAGTGCAGAAAATTTTTCTTTACCATATAAAAGTTTTCCTTACGACACAATTTCCTACATTTCTGAACAATAATTACAAAAATTACAGAAGAGGAGCTTTATGTTTTTTTCTCTACTCAGGATTCAAATTATGACTCTAGAAGTGTTTATAGATCTTAGAAGTAAATACAATTAGATATATTCTCATTATGCAGTCTCCAGCTTTTATTCCAGGCAACAGTGGTGTACGTAGCACTACATTTTGTAGCTTTTTTCAGTCATGGAAGAAAAAATAGCACAGATGTTTCCAAACTCAAAAACAAAATAAAGACAGGAGGTTTTCTGACTAGGTGATAAGAAAATAAGTCCCCAGAGAGGAAACACTGACTTGCTAAAGACCTTTTGTTTGCTTATCAATTCAAAACATTTTTAAGATGGCATCTCAAATTATAATTCAATCTATTCATGACTTTTATCCCATTTTTTCCTGACTTCTAAAAGCTATCTGAAATGAAAGAATTGATCAGGCAGGCAGATTCTGGCATTTTCTAAATTGAGTGGAAGAGGATGGACTTGACTAGAAAATTTCTAAAAGAGCATTTTTAGTTTTATAAAAATGATATCCCCTAAAATATTAATTCAAACTTGATTATTTAAATAGTAAAGTATATTTTGAAACTATGCTTCATTATTCTTTTGATACCATAAAGTCAAACAACAGTACTTTATCAGTAATCGCATTTTTCAATTATTGGCTCGTCTATAACTGTGAGAATAAGAAGATACATTTAAAGAGAAAATAAAGGTGTAATGTCAGTTTAAAATGGGGGGATCACTCTGTTGCTCGCGGAATGTTTAGGTGATATCTGGTGATGTGCTGGTTAATTTTTTACAATGAGTTCTCCAAACACAAACAAAACCAGACACACATAAATAACCCTTTAATTTGTACTATTTGGTGATTTTTCACTGTGTAATAAATTTTCCCATCATGCCTGATTTTAAACAACTAACAAATCACAAAAGATGAAATAGAGATTGGAAGTGACAGGAACATTTAACACTTACAAGGTCATGAAAGCTGACTCTGGCATACCATTGATTATATCTCTAAACAATTTTTTTCATAAATATGAATTTTTCACCAACTGATAAAATAATACTCTTAAGGAATATGGCTTATCCTTCATTGACTGCAGTGGTAGGGAAAAAAGTTTCAGTATTTCTGAAACTTAATTGATCTTCCTGAGTTTTTATAAAATTTTTATATATTACTGAAGTATTTTTATTAGCACTGATTTTTAAATACACAAATTATCTTTTATAAATACCTATTTTGTATATACATTATTACTATGTATAAGCATATAATTTTTCAACAAATATTTTTAATTTTTTTTTTTTTTTTTGTCTTTTTAGGGCAGCACCTGTACATACATTGGTTCCCAGGCTAGGGGGTCAAATCGGAGCTATAGCTGCTGGCCTACACCACAGCCACAGCAAAGTTAGATCCAAGCCTCGTCTGCGACCTACACCACAGCTCAAGGCAATGCCATATCCTTAACCTACTGAGTGAGGTCTGGGATCGAACCCAGGTCCTCATGGATACTAGTTAGGTTCATTAACCACTGGGCCACGATGGGATCTTCCTTCATCAAATATTTATATTGAAAAGATTAGACTGAAAATCAGTCTTGTCTTTCTTCTGGCATTCTTCCTGATGCCTAGACGTGTTTTTGTGGGTATGGGTACTTTTATGGATGGGTATAAGATGAATATGATAGTGGGAATCAAAGAAAAAGAGTAGGGGAACAGAGAGAGAATCACCTTTCCTAAATACTGTTAAGATATTCTCAAGTTTAATTTTGAAGAAAACATATAACTTACTGTGTGGGTGAGAACTGATTTGTGACAAGGTGTAATGAAAATATCAAAATATACTTAAAATAATTAGTTTTTTTTCAGTATTAAAATATTGAGTGATTTTGTGATACTTGCTTTCTCTGATTTTGGGAGGGCTGTTCTTTTTTTTTACTTGACATTTTCTTTTTACTCTGGAATTAAGATTCCAAAATGGAAGTATTTTTTAATTCCTTCTTTTGTTTGATATTTGTAATAGAGTTTTAATCATCAAAGTGTGTTTTAAGTATTTGAAAAAGTAGTAGATGAGAAACTGGGAATCACAGCTTAGAAGCACTGATAAAGATTCTTGCTCAAGTTTTGTAAAAGTGATATTTTTATTTTACTGCAATTGGAAAATTTTGCATAAGCTTATTTTAAAACATTTAAATTCCATGCACTATCAAATTAATGTACTTCTTTTCACAATTACTTCTATTGAAACAGTGTTTTCAAGTTAAACATTATAAGGTTTGTACTTGAATTTGATTTCATATTCATATCTATTTTATATTCAAATTAAATTAAAAACATGTTCTTAATAATTACTATAAATTTGTTAATGCTTATTTAACAATGTCTACTAAAGTATAATTTCAAAGGTAAAACTTTGACTCATACAAAGATAAAATTAGCCTGGGTCAAATATTTCACCTTATTACTTAATTTGGAAACAATGAGATGTTAAAATTATGTCAAAGATAATTTGATGATTTCATATTCAACACATTTAACAACATATCTCCATTAATGAATGAAGTTAAGTTTTGACTGATGTGTTAGATACCAAATTGATAACATCTTATAGGACATCAACCATAAATTTCCACTGAAGAGAAATTATCTGTATCTTTATGTAAAATGATCTGTATCTTAACATGTGAATACACTAAGCTTGGGTCCTGTAGTCAATGTCTTAATGTAGATTCCTAATTTTCTTTGGATTTTTCCAGTTCTAGTAAAGGAGTTGTCCTAAATTATATCTATTTTGCAAAATTTAAACATAATTTGAGATGTTAATGTTTCATTAATGAGATCTAAAATACATTTTGATTATTCAATCTTTTTGAAAAATCAGTTTCAACGAATATTGATTGATTCTCAGCTTTGTGCCAGATATTATTCTCTATGCTAGATATACAATAAAAATCAAAGCAAAAATATGTGGTCTCATTAAACTCAAATCTAGGACCAGGAGAAAACTGATAGTAATACTAATCAGAATATATAAGTGTATTCTATAACAATCTATAACAGTTTTAAAGATGGAATGCACAATGAAAAAGGGAAGAAACTATTAAAAGATAACAGGGATTTGGAATGGGGATGAGGGGAGGTGATGACTGCAGTTATCAAACAGGGCAGTCAGACAGTTTCATTAAAACAATGAGATTTACCCCTGCAGAAATGAGCACATCTAGCAAAGAGAACTTAATTACTATATACCATTCTCCAACAAAACAAATGAGGAATCCTTAGAGAAATGGCTGATTTTTAAGAATGGAACGGATAAAATACCAGTTAATCCTGGAGCATCTTGTAATACCAGAAAGTAAGGAGTGCACAGAAAACAAAGTAACAAGACAGTCAAAGGGATGTGGGAGTCAATCTTATAGAACTCTCAGTTGCCAAAGCCTCCCCATAGATGGAGCTTAGTCCCAATCTCTCCTGGAGTACAGTGGGCTGCGGATTTACTTTCAGGTATAATAGAGTATGGAAAGGGAAAAACGTTTGCTTTACAGTAGAGAAACCAAACACTACCGAGATGTGATTAAAACTGCGGAATAGGACTGGAGCTCAGCTTCTCTCCCCAAAACAACAAAACTACAACCAAATGCAGATCAGCCTTCAAGCAAATGGGCTGTAAATGTTCAAAAAGGTATTCTACTCCAGAGGACAAAGAGGAAACCACATCAAGAGGTCGGAGGGGTTATTATGCAATAGATGCAACCCCATACCTACCAGGTGGGAAGCCCCACAGACTGGAAAGTAACTGTATCACAGAGACTCAGCTACAAGACTAAGAATTCTGCACCAAGTCAAATCTCCATGCCTGCAGATCTGGAACAGGGAGAAAGAGCCCTTGGAGCATCTGGCTTTGAAGGCCAGTGGGGCTTGTGTGCAGGAGCTCCAAATGACTGGGGGAAAGAGGAGACCCCATTTTTGAAAGGCACACACAGACTTTCACGTGCACTGGGTCCCAGGGCAAAGCAAAGGCTCCATAGGAATCCACGTGGAACCTAACTGCAATTCTTGGAGGATCTCCTGGGAAAACAGGGGTGACTGTGGCTTGCAGTGGGGGAAGGGTACTGGAGGTGAAGCTCTCAGGAACATTCATTAGCCTGCATTTCTCTGGAAGTGGACATTTTTGGGAAATTCTGGTCCCTCCCATCAGTGCTGAGAAGCACCAGGCCAAACAATAATCCAGGTGGGATCACAGCCCCACCCATCAGTAAACAGGCTGCCTAAAGACCCCTCTGGCACACAGCCAGCCTCTAATCTCATCGAGAGACAAAGCCCCACCCATCAGAGGGATAGGAATCAACCCCACCTACCAGTGGGCAGACACCAGTCCTTCCCATTGGGAAGGCTAAAGAAAGCACCACCCCATACCTTTAGTCACAGGGGAGGCAAACGCCAGAACTATGAGAGGCTACAACTGTATTGTTCACATAAAGGTCACCACACCAAAAACCTATAAAAAAAAAAAGACAGAAAACTATAACTCAGATAAGGGAGAAAGAAAAAAGCCCAGAAAAACAGCTCAGTGATGAGGAGATTATCAGCCTCTCAGAAAGAGACTTTAGACTGTTGATACTAGAAGATGATGCAAGGCACTGGAAATAAACTGGAGGCAAAAATTGATAATTTACAGGAAACACTGAGCAATGAAATATAAGATGTAAAAATTAAACAGGAAGAGATGCAAAATACAATAACTGAAATAAAAAATTCATTAGAAGCAGCCAACAGTAGAATACACGAGGCAGGGGAATGAATAAGCAAGGTGGAGGACAGACTAGTGGAAATCACTAATGCAGAAGAGAAAAGAGATAAAAGATTGAAATGAAGTGAGTAGAGTCTTAGAGAACTCTGGGATAATGTTAAATACACCAACATCCATATTTTAGGGGTGCCAGAGAGAGAAGAGAGAGAGAAGGAGACAGAAAAAATATTCAAAGAGATAATAGCCGAAAAATTCCCTAATATGGGATAAGGAACCACTCACTCAAATCCAGGAAGCACAACGAGTACCATATAAAATAAACCCAAGGAGGAACACCCCCAGACACATATTAATCAAAATGACCAAAATTAAAGACAAAGAGAAAATTTTGAAAGCAGCTAGGGAAAAGAAACAAATGACATACAAGGGAACCCCAATAAGGTTATCAGCAGATTTTTCAGCTGAAA
>PVHT021183618.1:798041-878796 GCA_004024745.2 Catagonus wagneri | reverse complement strand
CTCACTCAAATCCAGGAAGCACAACGAGTACCATATAAAATAAACCCAAGGAGGAACACCCCCAGACACATATTAATCAAAATGACCAAAATTAAAGACAAAGAGAAAATTTTGAAAGCAGCTAGGGAAAAGAAACAAATGACATACAAGGGAACCCCAATAAGGTTATCAGCAGATTTTTCAGCTGAAACCCTGCAGGGAGTGGCATGATATACTTAATGTGATGAAAGGAAAAAACTTCCAACCAACATTACTTTACCCAGCAAGGCTCTCATTCAGATTTGAAGGAGAGATCAAAACCTTTACAGATAAGCAAAAGCTAAGAGATTTTTGCAACACTAAACCAAGTTTACAACAAATACTAAAGGAACTTCTCTAGGCAGAAAAGAAAAGGTCACAACCAGAAATAAAAACATCACAAATGACAAGGCTCAACAATAAAGTCATATATAAAGTAAAGATACTTAATCATTCATGCACAATTATGCTACCAAAATCAGAAATCATGAGAAGAGAGCACAAATGCAGGTCACTGGAGATGCATGTGTAATTAAGAAAGCAACAACTTAAAACAATCTCATTTATATATAGACTCCTATATCAAAACTTCAAGGTAACAGCACAGCAAACAAAAAATCTATAATTCATACACAAACAAATAAGAGAAACCAACTCAAATACAACTTTAAAGATAGTCATCATGTGAGAGAAGACAACAAGAGAATAAGGGAAGAAAAAAGAGAAACAAAAACCCCAAACAATTAATAAAATGGCAATAAAAACATACATATCAATAATTACCTTAAATGTTAATGGACTGAATGTCCCAACCAAAAGACGTAAACTAGCTGAATGGATACAAAAACAAGACCCATATATATGCTGTCTTCTAGAGACCCACTTCAATTCTAGGGACACATACTAATTGAAGTAAGAGAATGGAAGAAAATATTCCATGCAAACGGGCATCAAAAGAAAGCCAGAGTAGCAATACTTATATCAGACAAAATAGACTTTAAAATGAAGAACATTTTAAGACACAAGGAAGGGCACTACATAATGACTTAAAATATATTTATAGGACATTCCATCCAAAAGCAACAAAATACACATTATTCTCAAGTGCGCATGAAACATTCTCTAAGACTGATCACATCCTGGGCTATAAATCAAGCCTAGGTAGCTTTAAGAAAATTGATATCATACCAAACATCTTTTCTGACCACAATGTTATACGACTGGAAATCAACAACAAGAAAAAAATGGCAGAAAATACAAACACGTGGAGACTAAACAACATATTACTAAACCACCAATGGATCACTGAAGAAATCAAAGAGGAAATCAAAAAATACCCAGAAGCAAATGACAACAATGATATGACACTGCAAAACCTCCAGGATGCAGCAAAAGCAGTTACAAGAGGAAAGTTTATAGCAATAGAAGCCCTACCTCAAGAAACAAGAAAAAGCTCACATAAACAACCTAACTTTACATCTAAAGCATCTAGAGAGGGAATAACGGACAAGACCTAAAGTTAGTAGAAGAAAATAAATCATAAAGATCAGAGCAGAAATCAAAGAAATAGAAATGAAGAAAACCATTTAAAAGATCACTGAAACTAAAAGGTGGTTCTTTGAAAAGATCAACAAAATGGATAAATTCCTAGCCAGACTTATCAAGAAAAAAAGAGAGAGGACACAAATCAATAAAATTAGAAATGAAAAAGGAGGAGTAACAACAGATTTCACAGAAATACAAAGGATCATAGAATACTATAAGCAACTATGTGGCAATAAAATGGAAAACCTAGAAGAAATGGACCAATTCTTAGAAAAGTACAATCTTCCAAGACTAAACCAAGATGAAATGGAAAATATGAATAGACCAATCACAAGTTCTGAAATTGAAACTGTGATTTAAAAACTTCCAACAAGCAAAAGTCCAGGACCAGATGGCTTCACAGGTGAATTCTATCAAACATTTAGAGAAGAGCTAACGCCTACCCTTCTGAAACTCTTCCAAAAAATTGCAGAGGAAGGGACACTCCCAAATACATTCTATGAGGCAATCATCACCCTGATACCAAAACCAGACAAAGATATCACAAAAAAAGAAAATTACAGGCCAATCTCACTGATGAACATAGATGAAAAATCCTCAACAAAATACTAGCCAATCGAATCCAACAATACATTAAAAGGATTGTACATCACGATCAAGCGGGATTTATCCCAGGGATGCAAGAATTCTTTGATATCTGCATATCAATCAGTGTGATACACCACATTAACAAACTGAAGAAAAAAAACATATGATCCTCTCCACAGATGCAGAAAAATCCTCAACAAAATCCAACACCCATTTCTGACAAAAACCCTCCGGAAAGTGGGCATAGGGGGATCCTACCTCAACAAATAAAGGCCATCTATGACAAACCCAGAGCTCACATCATTCTTGATGGTGAAAAGATGGAAGAATTCCCACTGATATCAGGAACAAGACCGGGATATCCACTACTATTCAAAATAGTTTTGGCAGTCCTAGCCACAACAATGAGAGAAGTAAAAGAAATAAAAGGAATCCAAATTGGAAAGGAAAAAGTAAAACCACTACTATTTGCAGATGGCATCATACTATACCTAGAGAATCCTAAAGACTCTACCAGAAAACTGTTAGAGCTCATCAATGAATTTGGCAAAGTTGCAGGAGACAAAATCAATACACAGAAATCAACTGCATCTCTATACAGTAACAATGAAAAATCAGAAGGAGAAATTAGGGAAGCAACCTCATTTACCACTTGATTCAAAAAGAATCAAATACTTAGGTATAAACCTACCTAAAGAGACAAAATACCTGTACTCTCAAAACTATACGATGCTGATGAAAGCAATCAAGGATGATATGAACAGATGGAAAGACATACCATGCTCTTGGATTGGAAGAGTCAATATTATCAAAATGACTATACTACCCAAGGCAATCTACACATTCATGCAATCCCTATCAAATTATCAAGGACATTTTTACAGAACAAGAACAAAATACTTTAAAGTTTGTTTGGAAGCACAAGAAACCCAGATAGCCAAAGACATCCTGAAAAAGAAAAATGCAGCTGGAGGAATCAGGCTTCCTGACTTCAGACTATAATACAAAGCTACAGTCATCAAAACCATATGGTACTGGCACAAAGACAGAAATATAGATCAGTGGAACAGGATAGAAGGCCCAGAATTAAACCCACACATCTATAGTCAACTAATCTATGAAAAAGGAGCCAAGAACATACGTTGGAGAAAAGACAGCCTCTTCAATAAGTGGTGCTGGGAAAACTGGACAGCCACATGTAAAAAAATGAAACTAGAACACTTCCTAATACCATGCGCAAAAATAAACTCAGAAATGGATTAAAGACCTAGATGTTAGACCAGATACCATAAAACTTAGAGGTAAAAATAGGCCAAACACTCTTTGACATAAATGACAGCAACATCTTCTCAGATCCGTGTGTCAGAGTAAGGACAATAAAAAGAGAAATAAACAAATGGGACTTCATTAAATTTCAAAGTTTCTGCACAGCAAAGGAAACCCTAAACAAAATGAAAAGACAGCCCACAGAATGGGAGAAAATATTTGCATATGAATCGACTGAGAAGGGATTAATCTCCAAAATTTACAAACACCTCCTACAGCTCAATACCAAGAAAACAAACAACCCCATCAAAAAATGGGCAGATCTAAATAGACAATTCTCCAAAGAAGACACACAGATGGCAAAAAAACACATGAAAAGATGTTCAACATCAGTCGTTATTAGAGAAATGCAAATCAAAACCACTATGAGGTACCCCCTTACACCGGCCAGAATGGCCATCATCAAAAAGTCTACAATCAATAATGCTAGAGAGGGTGTGGAGAAAAATAATCCCTATTACACTGCTGGTGGGAATGCAATTTGTTGCAGCCACTGTGGAGAACAGTATGGAGATTCCTCAGAAAACTCAGAATTACCATTTGATCCAGCAATCCCAGTCCTAGGCATCTATCCAGAGGAAACCATGACTCGAAAAGACACATGTACTCCAGTGTTCATTGCAGCACTCTATGCAATAGACAGGTCCTGGAAACAACCTAAATGCCCATCGACAGAGGAGTGGATAGGGAAGATATGGTACATACACACGATGGAATATTAGCCATTAAAAGGAACGAAATAACAACATTTATAGCAACATAGATGGACTTAGAAATTACCATGCAAAGTGAAACCAGTCAGACAATTAGATACCAACATCCAATGCTACCGCTTACATTTAGAATATAAAAAAAGGACACAATGAACTTCTTTGCAGAACAGATAATGACTCACAGACTTTGGAAAACCTATGGTTTCCAAATGAGACAATCTGAGTTGGGGAGACGCACTGAGGGTTTGGGATGGAAATGCTATCAAATTGAGTTGTGATGATTTTTGTACACCTATAATTGTAATAAAATTCATTAAGTAATGGAAAAAAAAAGAAACCAAACACTACCTTAGCCAAGCGATCAATAGGAAATCTGTAGCGTGAAGTCATGGGAATAACATTTTATTTTCTAATTCAATGAAATGGATATAATGAAAAGGGCACTTTAACTTTGTGTTATATTTTCCAAAACCCTACCACCCCAGTTTAATCATGAGGAGAAAAAGAAAGAGAGAAAACTAAACTAAGAGACATTCTATGAAATATTTAACCAGTTCTCTTTAAAACTGTCCAGGTGATGAAAAACCAAGACTGAGAAACTGTAACAAAAGAGCAAAATTAGGAGAAATGACAACTACATGCAAAGTATATCCAGAACTGGATCCTAAAAAAGAAAAAGGACTCTAATGGAATTCCAAGTAATGTCTATAGTTTTGTTAACAGTAACATATTTATGTTGGTTACTGAGTTCTTGACAAATATACTATATATTTGTAAAAATGATAACATACAGTAAAACTGAAATTAACTGAGGAATACATAGGAACTCAATATATTATCTTTGTAAGTTTTGTGTAAAACTAAAATTATTCCAAAATAAAATGTTACCTTATTTTAAAAGGTGAAATTTGAGCAAATATTTGAGTAAATAAGGAAGTGAGCCTTGGCAATATTAGAGCTTAGGGCATGGGTAGAAGACTTTTGAAAGGAAACAATCAAACAAAGGTGGGTGGCTGTTCAAGGAACATCGATGAAGCAAGCATGTTTTCAAAAAACCGAATGAGCAGGTGAGATATCAGTAAGAGAAGCTTTTTCTCAAGGGGTGTAAGACATGTGAATGTGTAGTTACATGCACACCTACTTTTGTTTGTAGGAACCTCTGCCTACATTTGCAAGATTTTTGATGCTGCTTTTTTTTTTTTATCATAGTTTATATCAGCTACAATTTTTATTTTCACATCTCTTTGCTACTAATACATTCTCAACTTTATCTGTTGAGGTAAGGCTGTTCCTGAACAAAATCAAGGAAAATGAATGAAAGAATATAGCGTATTTCCATACTTATTTTTATGTGAAACATTTAATTAATTGCTTCTACCAAGCACAAAATAAAAACATTTCATAGTACTTTCTAAAATGTCCCAGATTTGACTTTTAATAGTTTTTTACTAGTTATAATTACAATTTGCAATTTAATATGAATATTAAAATTTGGTATAAGTTCTTTATACTCGCCTTGTATATATATATTTTTTAATTTTATGGCTACACCTGTGCCATATGGAAGTTCTAGACTAGGGACTGAATCTCAGGTGCAGCTGCAACCTACAGTTGTAGGTGCTACAGTTGTAGCACCGCTGGATCCTTTTAACAGACTGCACCAGGTTAGGGAATGAAATCTGCCCCTCCACAGAGACCCAAGCTACCACATTCAGTTTCTTAACCCACTGGGCCACAGTGGGAATGCCTGCCTTGTGCATAATTAAATCTTTACTCCTTTACCATCTTCTAAGCAAGCAAAATGTACCCTTATGTTTCATTAAAAAATGTTGACAGCTGTGGCTTAGCCCATTCTATGTCAATTACTATTCTAAACATTACAAAACTATAAATAGAATCTGAATGTATTTATGGGGTTGCAAATTCTTTTAAGATTTTCATTTTGTTTTGTTTTTCTTGGCATTTGTAATACAATTAATCATAAATCTATTTGTGCTAATGTTAAAATAGTACTTGGCTCAACCTCCTTTAGATATTTGTTCTCCAACTAAAGATATGTATCAGCTAAATCATGTTGGTATAACTTCATAATACAATAAAAAGTTACAGATATATATCTAGCTAACTAAAAATACAAATTCCTGTTATCTGTTTCTTACTGTCAATATCCTGGGTCTCTATGCTATCAGATTATAAAAATGTGTTTCTAGAGAAAAAGCAAAAACATAAATCCAAATTTGAATGCCAGTATAAATTCATTTTCTTATAGTTACAGACTAAAAATAATTAAGAAATAAAATATTTTATAAACAGAAATTGAAAATGATGGTTATCAGAGGTCTTCAAGTCTAAATATTCCACCAAATCCAACAAAATATTTTTTTTCAACTAACTATGAGAAATTGTCAATTTATTCTTCTCTTACACATGTGTACAATTAGGAATTCATCACTTCCTGTGGCAGAAAGCATATTTAGAGATATATGTACCTATATGTATGAAACTCTACCTCACTGACTAAAAATGAACATCACATACTTTTTCCTAATTATCTGAGCTCTGTAATCTTTTAGCCTCATTAAATCACTTCTCTCTATCCTAAGACAAACTTTCAAACCTCAATAATACATTATCTCTTGTCTTTTCTAAATTGTGTTTTCCACAAGTTAAACATTTTCTAACTTTACCCTAAGACCAGTTTAAGGAACTTCAGTGTCTGAGGAAAGCACATGCCACAAAGGTGTAGTTTTCTGTGATTTCCCAGCCACCTGATGCCTCATAGTTTTCTCAGGCACAAGTTTAATGCTGTTGCTAAGTGCTGCAGTACTTTTTTATCAACCTCAAACATTAATTTAAGGTAGCTACATATGGAATATTTTTGAAGATTCTGAGTCTCTGTTAAGGTTATATAACTGTAAAGACACTATATGGGAAGCGACTTTATTCTCAGTTCCAGCAGGACTATCTCACTATCGGTAACACCCAACATATGAACCAGCCATCTGCCACCTTATTTCTCTATTCTCATTCTTTTCACTTCCATTTCTTCCTGATACTTCAATATCTGAAGTATATTCTCTCTTCATGGATTATACTATTTCCCATTTCTGGGACCAGATCTGGGGCCATATATATCAACTATCTGACCAGTCTCCAATGTTTATAGATACTAATTAATGCATATGCCCCCAAACCAATCCTATGCACTTTAATTCTATTATATTATTTAATTATCTCATTAGCCCAGAATGTTAGGGTCTTTTAAAATTCCCATATAAATAAGGAAACTGAAGGACAACAAAATTAGGTGACTTTTCTGGTGAGAACCCAGGTTCTTAGCCAAAATGCTATACTACATTTTTCTTTAAAATGTGTGAGCTAAATGAATCATAGACACTAAATCTATATGATCAATGCAGAGCACACTGGGTTTACCCTGTTTTATATTTCAACACTCTATATTTATGCAATTTTTTGTGTACATAATTTGAGTACCCATATCAAAATTACATGGTACTGGAATGAGATTTTCGTTTTGTTTTTCTCTGTGTGACTAACCTTGGCAATTTTTCTACAATACCACTGAATGCTTTGTGAGGTGCATTTATCTATTTTTATCCATCTCTTCTTCCTTTGGCAAAAAATTGCCACGCTTTAGAAGTTCTCTTCTTTTTTCCCCCCATGATGCTACAGAGTTGGTATTATTCAAATAAAATGTCTGTTAGATGCATGCTAAGAAAAATTAAAATATATTAAAACATATTCTTGAGTGATGTCTCCATATTTTTGTCATTATAAAATGTACAGGGAACAGATGCTGCAATAAGATAAAAAAAGGTGCTCAATATATTTCTGGACAATATGAAGACCTTATTGTATAAATGATGACAGGTTTGTTCCCACCATATTTGAAAAAAAATAGTTGTAGTCATGACTTTAATGTTGTCATTTTGCCAATGTCTGCATAATATCCTGGCAAATATCACCACCTAGAACTCTGGAGATGGCAGCCTACTTCCTAGGCCTACTCACCTGCACGTTGATTTTGCTGACCAAGTAATATAGGGGTAAATCCATTACTATGACATGAGTACAGACATTTGCAACAGCCGCTTATTCCTATCAAGTCTACAATAAAACTCTGTGCTATTTACTTAAGATCCTATAACCAATTTCCTATTGCATTTTTGGTTTAACCTGACCATCTTATTTTATACTTGCCTTGCCAGTCACTGATGAGGAAAAGTTATACAACCAAGCTAATTGTTTCTGGGACCAATTCAGAGGCCTCAAAATAATACAGGGTTGTAATGACAAGAAATAACTCTAAAGTTCAACTTTGTCACAGTTTAATTTCTCCAGAAAGTAGGTTCTGAGACTGAGGTTTGCATGCAGAAATAACATTAGGGAATTGTCTTAAGAAATATAATTCCAAGTGGGTTGCAGCACTGGAGCTGTAACAGCTCTTCAGAGCAGAGGGCTGAAAACAAAATATAAGGCCTTCACGTTTTCATTGATATGTCCTTTTCCTCTGCCATTCCCTAATGAGAATTTTCTATTCTTCCTATAACTTCCTAAAATCATGCTGTCCAAGGACATGATGAGGCACTGGGGTGAGATACTAATCCGAAATCTATCATTACTAACTATATTACGTATAAAATTACTTTATGTCTTTTGGATTCGATTTTACCGTCTGTAAAATTACAGAATATAAATAATGATTCTATGGAATCTAAAATGCTCTGAATGTACTTAAATAATCACAGAAAAAATGAAATGATGACTATGACTCTCATTAACACAATATTTGGGTGGAGGAAAGGAACTAGGTATATAAACAAAATTTAAGATAGGGGCTGGGTTCATATCAGTGTATTTTGAAAGTCCCTTGATCTTAGTTCATGATTGAAACATTCCCTAATAACAAGTATATGAAAAAGACCTGGTTTTAAAAATTTAATTTTCTACATTTTGTTTACAAAAATACTGATCAGAGGTTAATATAAAACTAAAAATAAAAGGGATCATTTTCTTAGTCTACTCTATAAACTACCCATAATTTGTCATATGATGTAAACACACATCCCAACACTACAATACAAAAATCCAAGAATTTCAAGTTTTCCTAATACTGAACATTTAGATTTTTTCCTCATTATTAAAAATTAATATTGTGTCTCTTTGTAGCCTCCTGAAAAATAACTTCATACTCAAACATGAGAACACTTTGTCTAGGTCATTAAAGTTGTATTGACTTCTATGTCTTCTCTAGTGTTTATGGTTAGGTTAAACCCAAGATTTATCCTTGTAAATGTGGTGCTATGTTTAAATGCAAAATGAATAAGAAATTACATGTTTATTTTGGATTTCTTCATTAAGACATTCACATAATCTTTTACTCTAGTACCTAACTGTGAAATGTTTTATTTTCTTTATTATAATAATTATTACCAATTTCCTCTATTATGTTACAAATTTGTTAAGGCATCTTAATATATATTTTTAATTATTTTCTTAGCAATTAATATAGCATCTGGCAGAGAACAGGTGTAAAATGAATTTTTATTGAAATGAGTTTAGTTAATATGATTCTACTTTTTTTTCCTGATCCCAATTCTTATTTTTTCCTACATTTTCCTCTGGCCACTTATCTTTTCTTATAAAAAGTTTTACTTCTTTGATTAAAAAATTCAATTTTTCTTGTGCTATTCTGTCATCTCCTAAAAAATCTGATATCATGTTTCTGTCAACACAAGTTTGAAGACTCTTTCCAGGATATTTTATTGATTTCTAGATGTAACTCAGTAAGTTATGATGGCCTTAACCCATTATCTTTCTCCTGTGTCCATCCTCGCTGTTGATCTGCCTTTTATTTTTTTCTTTTTCAATGTGGTATTTTATTATTACTTGACAGTAAGGTCCAGTACATAAACAGAGAACAATTCCTTTGATAGCTAGAAAATGGGCATTTTGATGATTATAAAACAGAAAAATAAAACCTTTTGACTAGGAAAACACATTAGTGAAGTATAAAATATAAATAAGCCTACCGTCAATGAGATATCTTACACAAATATTATCTACTGGGTTAGAAAACAAAACGATAACCTCCTGCTCACTATACTCTCTAGTCTTCACGGTGACTTTTTCAGACCACAGATTAATTTCTTAAAATGATGTATAGATTGTTGTAGAATTCAAGAGAAATATTCCAAAGGAACCCATTTTCATTTCAGTAATAAATTATTATTTGAACCAGTTACTCAGTGAAACAATGGCCAAGCAGAAAAATATAAAAGTCTCTATTAAGTGTGAAGGGAACTGAAATAAATGGACAGCACCAGGTCACATTTTGTGCTTCTTGCATACACTTAGGATCTTAGTTACTCCGGGCGGCTGTAACGAACACCATAGATGAGGTGGCTTATACACAACAGAATTTTATTTCTCACAGTTCTGGAGGCTGGGAAGTCCAAGATCAAGGTGCTGGCAGATTCAGTGTCTGGTGAGAGTTCACTTCCTGGTTCATAGATAGCCATCTTTTTGCTTTGCCCTCATATTCAGGAAAAGCAAGAGAGCTCTCTGGGGTTTCTTTTGTTAAAAAATGAATCCAGTTCATCAGGGCTCCACCTCCATGATTTAATCACTTCCCAAAGACCCCCAACTCCTAATATTATCGTATTGGGGGTTAGGATTTGAATATATGATTTTTCTGGGGGGTATAATATTGAGTCCTTAGCACTTGTATAAGAAGCAGAAGGCTGGCAGGCTATCTTCCTCTCTCCATTCACGATAAAACATTAAAACAATTGTGATGGAGAGGTAATCAGAGTAAAAGATTATATTTTAAAAAGCTTAATATTTGTCCTTGATGCTAAATAGAGTTCTCATCCTGCTAAGCTCCTCTTTCTCAACCATGATTATTTATTTACTTACTTAGGAGATTGTTTTACCCAGTTTTTCCCAGTGAATAGTATCATGTTCACTTCATATTTTACTCATGAATAAAATGCCACAACATATTTTTAAAACCTCATATACATAAAATACACATAAATTGGTGAAAACATTATTTTTTCATACATATCCTGTGGACAGGAACACAGCCTACCAGAGACTTATCTATTGAGACTTAAAAGGTATAGGAGTTTCAAAGTAAAAGGGCTTCTGAACACCATTGTATCCAGACAGGAATGGAGGGATGTATCCTTAGAATGAGTGAAAGTAGAGGGCGAACTACTACGGAGGACTGAGTAGTTGTGGGTCAAACCTGATAACAAAGGTGATCTAAAGCTCACAGGCATTGTTTTGAAAAATGGAAAACTGTCTTACACATTTGTATCTAAGAGTCAACAATAATTGTTATTTATTTCACTGAAAGTCAATACCATCTCTCTGGGAAGTGGAAATCTTATTTAAATAAAGCTCACTTAATCTTTATTTTGACAGACACCTTATTCTGATAGTGACTTGAATACCAATTCCTTTGTGAAGCATATACATAGTATGTGCAAAATACTATACCGGGAGAGAACATGAAAATATATCCATAAGCAAGCACTTTCTCTGCTCTTAAAGAATGTGCAAACTGAAAGAGTGGACAGAACCCAAAACTGTAACAGATGATACAAAATAATTATGACAGAGATACAGATATTGCTCCAGTGTTATGGGAATTTAGAAGAGAACTCAATTAATTCTGGCCGGGGAAAAATGTTTATGGTGGCAGAGGAAACTGAATTGGGATTTTCGTATTGGACAATATGGATTTAAAGAGGATTAATATTCTGGGGAAAGGGATTGAGTAGGCCCAAAAAAATAAATCAGAAAGATGAAAATTGTATGTGAAGGATATTGTTTAGTTCGATTAAAACTAAAATTCAGTGAGAATGAAGAATGACAGCTACTTTGGAGTAGAGTGGTGAAGAGATCTGAAGAGGCAGGCTATGAATTTCTGGATGAAGCACTGAAATAGGAAGTGTTACTATTTATAAAGATAAATAGACAGTTAAATAGATATTCTGATATATAAGGAGAAAAAAGCAATCTTGTGACAAATGTTTACAAAGACATGATTTTGACTTCCTATATCTAATGCTAAGTTTTTGAATGCCATCTTACATGAAAATCCACTGAATTAATAAATTAGCTTCTGGTTTGGATCTACTGGAGAAGGTGCTGAAAGTATTTGACTAGTTATTTTGTTGTACTGGACTTGATCATTTTGTTGGCGTTTAAAACGAAGCTCTAAAACTTGAGGGCACTGTGACGGTCTGGATTTGGAAGAAATACCCTTGGAGTTTCTCTGCTGGACCATTTCATTGTCAACTGCAATGAATATTCTCAAGACATGGTTTAGGAGATGCAAAGATAATTTCTATGAAAATTACACTGATATACTTCAGAAAAAAATTTAGTGGGTTATTCAAAAGTTAAACATGGATATAACTATAGGAATTGTGTTGATGTAACCTCACTGTGAAGTGATTTCAGTGGGGTTATCCTAGTTACCCACTGACTATCATTATGAGTTTTTAACAAACTACTTATAAAAGCAATTTTCTGGGAGTTCCTGTGGTAGCTCAGCAGGTTACAAACCTGTCATATCCATGATGATGGGGATTTGATCCCTGGTCTTGCTTTGTGGGTTAAGGATCTGGCATTGTGGTGAGCTGTGGCATAGGTCCAGATGCAGCTTAGATCTGGTATTGTTGTAGCTGTGGTCTAAGCCGCTATTTGCTGTCCCGATTCAATCCCTGGCCTGGGAACTTCCACCTGCTACAAGTGTTTCCCTAAATAAAAAGCCAAAAAAAAAAAAAAAAGAGGCTCTTTCTGGAAATTCTGCCCGCTTGCTTTTTCCCCTCTTTTCGGGGCTTTCCATGTGGTAATATTGAAATAAGAATACAAACATTTTGTTCCTAAGAAAAAATGGGCATTGATTTCTAAAAACTTTCTTATTCACAATTCTATATCTCTTGAAATTGGTAAACTATAAGCTAAATGGTCTCCCTATATCCTGGTATTTATGAGGATGCCATAAATAGGGACGAACTTCAAGTTTCAACAGAGGCAGTGCAAAAACTTCAGAGGCTCTAGCTTATTGAATTCACTTTCAAGGCAAACATGGAAACACTTTTTTTTTTTAAAGTGTATAATGTATTCTTTAGTATTTCAGAAAAATGCATGCATCAGTAGGCAATAAAGTATGAGAAATAATGTATATTTTATCATGTATTTATTTGAAAACTTACTGGAAAAGAGAAAACACTTCTAGGTGTTATCTTTTAATCATTAAATAATCAATAGCAGGCAAGAAGATAAAACATCATCACTACTCACATAAACTATTCTCCTGTTAATGAGTATTATTTTGGAATAAGGTAATTCTCAACCTCAGTTGTCACTGCCTTCTCTACCTTCCACTCCCATATATCTAATTTTAAGGAAAAAATGGCAAGTAAGTATCTTTTTATCTCAAGACAGGCTATGGAGAGACTTGTAAATATGTATATGTGACTGGAGGATAGAATCATAGTCATATTACTGAATAATTTCATTTCTTTTTCTCCTTTGGTCCCTGTCATATGAGTAAGGGCAGAAAGTGAAAGTCAGAGAAAGTACACAAATTCAAAAGGAAAGAGCAAACATAATTTTTTTTTCACTAGACAGTATCTTGGTGACCAGGATCTTGCCTGAAATACATCCTATCTGAAGTGATAAGAAAGCAAGCAAAACAATTTAAGATAAAAATTAATTTAGAGAATAGATTTATAAGTTCTGAAAAAAGACAAATATGAGTTTGAAATAGTCTAAATATACATCAACTTATCTTTATAACAGGTGAAAAACAAACTAAAACACCTATTTTAAGTGATAATTTATTTCTATTATCTATATATCAGTATATTCACATTTATAATTTAAATATTTGGAAACTGAATAAAGTTTCCACATAATCAGTTGAAAACTTAATTGTTCATTTAGCTGTTTGTAGAAAATCTAGCATTTAGTAAAGAGTCAACAAAGAGCAGTTTTTTTGAGTGATCTCATTTTGCCTACAAGACTTCATTAAGAAAAAAATCCAGGTCTCTGACAACAGCATGGTCTTTTGCTAGCATGTGACATTTATTTTTTAATTTTTTTACAATTACCTTCTAAAATTTGACTTGCCCTGTGATGCATTCTTGAGACTCTTCTCAAGTTCTAAAATAACAAAATATAAATGCATCCTAAAATATGTCTTAATTATATTCTACACAATTTTACAAATTTATTTGTTAAATTTTGCTTAAAATTGCTTTCAGTCTAATGGGACAAACAATATTTAAATCAATTCCTTCAAAATTGTTGTCGTAATAATAATTAGACATGGCAGCCATCAGTTTAATAACGCAGTTCTTTGGGGACTCACTGCTTTAATTCTTTCTAGATAAACACTGGACAATTAATAGAAGTGGTTTATCGTCAATACTCTATGGAAATCATTCATAAACATTATAATGAGGTGAGTCTTACAAAGGGATGAAATTAAATTTGATAATTGCCTTGTTTTACTAATTGTTTTCTAGATGTTTAGAATACATTTTGATAAACTTTTTCCTTTCAATTCAACCAACTTTTTAAAGCAATCACAGTTTGTATGACGAGAAGGTTGCTTGGGTCCTAATAAAAGAGAATGATTTTTCAGCCGCAAAATTCCTTAAGCATGTTGAATGGAATGCAGGAAGACAGAGCTGTGAACTCCCTTAGGGGGTGTAAAGAAAATGTCCACTATGACCTCTGGAAATCTGAGGCAGGAAAGAAAAGAAAAAGCAGGGGCATCAAAATAGACAAATAGGTGTTGTCACTGGTTTCATGGAGATTAGCCATTCAAGGTACAGGATGTAACTGTATTTGTTGACTAAATACAGAATGAAGACTAGATGGTACTTTTTATTTGGAAACGAAAAACAAGAATCTGTTCTTTTTTTTTTTTTTTTTTTGTCTTTTTGCCTTTATCTAGAGACGCATCCGCGGCATATGGAGGTTTCCAGGCTAGGGGTCTAACAGGAGCTGTAGCTGCCGGCCTTCGCCACATCCACAGTAACGCTGGATCTGAGCCGCATCTGCGACCTACACCACAGCTCACGGCAACGCCGGATCCTTAACCCACTGAGCAAGGCCAGGGATTGAACCCGCAACCTCATGGTCCTTAGTCGGATTCGTTAACCACTGAGCCACGAAGGGAACTCCAAGAATCTGTTCATTTGAATAAAACAATTTATGAAAAATTTTGTAAAGTCATATGGAGAAAATTGCTTTATAATAACTCTAAGTGCCATTATTACCTGATATTTTGGGACTTTTTCCTGTGTGTGGCTAGAGTTCTTACCTTTTAAAAACTGTGTGATTCAGGTAAATTCAAACTAAATATAAGCCTACTTACCAGAACAATAGCTGGGTTATCTTATCAAATGGCATATATAAGCATAATACATTTAGCAATTTTGGCACAAGAGTATAAGGGCCAATATAATTAAGGGCTGCAAAATCATGATCTAGGCTTAAGTGACATTGACCGTCACAATACATAATTAAATAGTATCTGTAATAATATTTCACATGAGAATTGCTGTAGCTTTCTATAAATGATGAACTGAAACTGTGCATTTAGAAAATAGCTTCAAATTCTGTTGCTTCTAGAGATAGGAGGGCACTTCGGTCACCAATTTAAAGTACAATGATTCTCATATTAAATATATTTCAGCATACTTGCAGTAGTTGTAATAGCAGCTACACAGAAAGATAATTTTAAAATGAAAATGATCTCCTTAAATGCAACAGTACACTCATAGACAAGAATCCAAAAGCAGAATTTAACAAAGAGTTACTTTCGTTAATTTTTAAAAGTTTTTATGCTGGCTGTGATTTTTTTAAAATAGTTCTTGACTTTCCTTAGCTCAAAGCACCAAGTACTAGGAAGTGAAAAGTTCCATTATTGACATTTAACTGCAAATATAAATGGTTTATGTCTCCAGAAGTCAAGCTACTTTTGTTTCTGATTTTTTTTCTTTTATTGAGGAGGGGGGCCCAACGCCCCCCTCCCACACACACAAGTTACTTCACTGATTCTGTGACCTCCCATTTTAAGAACAGAGGAAAATAGGGTTATTCCCCATGAGTGACTCCATCACTTCACTCATGTCTAAACTATTTTTATAGTTTGGCCATTGTCCAGAATCCTAACAACAAGAACACTGACAAAACTCATGGTGCATTTAGAGCTGCCTGGTTGAATCTGATCCTTTACAATTCACCAAAGGGTGGGTTGATATGTGGAAAAAATACTGGTGTTTTGGGTCATCAGGGCACTCATGTTTCATATGTTCTGGTTTCGATAAGATCTCAAAGACTTCCCAAATCTTTGAAGTGTTATTTTTAAAAGTGTACACACATACACACCCAGGGTAAAATAATGTGAATTTCTGAGTCATAAACATGGAAAGCAATAAACTATATAGTATTTTGGCAAAATGCAGGGAAAGACATTTGAAAGTGCCTTTAAAATGGCCAGAGCAGCTAAGTATATAGAGTTGACAAACTGCAAGGACTATGCTAGGTGAACATGTTTCTTCTCTCCTGAAATGTGCCAATCAGCTTGTGAGATAAGTCAGAAAGTACTATATTATAATTTAGAATACAGAAATTGAAACAGAATATAAAAATAATAATAGTATAGAAATCATTCTATAAATTTAAATGTATTATCATGGATGAGGAAACAAAGACACAGAAAAATTAAGTAATCCAAGGTCACGGAATGAGTAGAAAAGCAAGTACCTGAACTCATTTGATTCCAGAAACTGGACCTTTAGCCAGTATATTAGGCAGCCTCCCTCTTCTAAACAAGTAAGCCATTGTTAACAAAACATTTTACATCTTTCAAGAAAAATCATAAACGTCAGAGATTCTATTTTTTAATTATAGTAACTCACAGGTATTCTATTTTCAAAGTTAGTTCACATACTTTATAGAGGAGATGTACAGCCAAATTACATATGTACAATAATTCTCATTATACACTCTTACTTTGTAAAAGTGCTGTTTATTTTTATAAAAATAAGTATTTCTAAATATTTAAATGTCCAAACTCTTTGGTAGGAATTGTTTGTACCCGGTAGGCTTATACAGTTTCATAAATGCATTATCCAATCAATAGTTTATCCAATTCTTTTTGCTTTTTAAGGCCACATCTGTGGCACATGGAAGTTCACAGGCTAGGAGTCAAATTGGAGCTGCAGCTGCTGGCTATCCAATTCTTAAAATAATGTTATGATTTATTTTCTAAATTCTGCTACTATTAAACGTAGATGGAAGTTTTTCTCCCAATGGAGAACACAATAAACTTAGAGGGCTTAAATATCTATATTAATTTTATTAATATGGTTTTAATTTAGAAAATTAACATATGACAGCAGGCTCATTTCATAGTTTTTAATCTCCAACATAAACACACTATCATTTACACTTGTCACTATGTCTCTAGTAGGATTATTTTATTTACTACACATTGTTTTTACTGCATAAGATATTGGACTGAATATTGTTTTGTTTGTTTTTTAATCTGAGCTTCCTGTGGTTATGTGACTACTTGGTTTTTGCTCTTAAACACCTGATATTTGCTGTCACCCTGTGGTAGTAAACTCTGAAAGCTAAGGTAAAAGATTATGGTTGGTTTTAAAAGTCTTATTGCAATTACCATGGGACTCAAATCAATCAAAATGATGATAAAAGTAGATCTTTGAAAAAGTTATTAAAATTACAGAAATCTGTTTCTGGAAGATGGAAAATAAGTCATGTATATCCTATAAATAGTTTTCAGAAACATTAAGTAAACCTTAGAAAGTATTCAAAGAATCTGTTAGCCTCTGTAAAATGGAAGTAGTTTTTGGAATTAAACAAAATAATTAAATTTAATACCACTAGGAGTTTCTGGCATGGCTCAGTGGTTAACAAATCCGACTAGGAACCATGAGGTTGTGTGTTCGATCCCTGGCCTTACTCAGTGGGTTAAGGATCCAGTGTTGCCCTGAGCTGTGGTGTAGGTTGCAGATGCAGCTCGGATCCCGAGTTGCTGTGGCTGTGGCGAAGGCTGGCAGCTACAGCTCCTGTTAGACCCCTAGCTTGGGAACCTCCATATGCTGCAGGTGCACCCCTAAAAAAAGACAAAAACAGAAAAAACAAAAAAAAATTTATACCACTAAAGACTACTCAAAACACCACTGGTCTTGGTCTTAAAACAACTATCCTTATATACTAGTGTGAAAACAATTGTACATTAACTATGTTTTTGTAGAATCCTTAAAATTAATAAAACATATTAATGTATATTCACATTAATTATTATTATTAAGCATAATGTATAAAAAGAGAGTAGAAATTATTTTACTTGAAGTCAAGTCAGAAGTTACTAATATATGTATTTTTTTGTTTTTTTAGGGTCACACTCATGGCTTATGGAAGTTTCCAGACGAGGGGTCAAGTCAGAGCTATAGCCTCTGGCCTTTGCCACAGCCACAGCAACTTGCGATCTGAGCCACATCTGTGACCTACACTGCAGCTCAGAACAATGTCGGCTCCTTAACCTACTGAGCAGGTCCTTAACCTACTGAGCAAGTCCAGGGATGAAATCTCCATCCTCATGGATACCAGTCAGACTTGTTACCCTGAGCCACAATGGGAACTCCAGAAGTTACTGATCTTATTCTAAATTTGATCCTGTCTGTATCATTTTGAGAAAGTCATTGAATTTTTTGAATATATATTTTTTTATTTTTCAAATTACAGAGATAACAAATATTTATGTCAATATTAAACTGTGACATTTAATCTAAATATCATTCAAAAAATGTAGGTTGAGATTAAAAAATAACCCAACTCTATGAATATAGGGAACACACCTAACATTTAATAGCACAGGTAGGTTGAAAGTAAAAACATGGAAAACAATATATTGTGAAAACAAAATTTTAAAAAAGAAGCTTCATTAATATCTGATAAAACAGACTTTAGAGCAAAGAAAATTATCAGAGATGGAGGGATTGCATAATGATAAAAGAATCAGTCCACCAGTCAGACTAATTAGTCTTATCCTCTTTTTTGAAGTACATTTTAGCTTGGTCAGGAATTCTAAGTTGGAGAGGTTTTTTGGTTTGTTTTTTTTACTTTACTTTTTCCTCTGACTACTTTAAATATGCCTTCCACCCTATTCCAGTTTGCCTTTTTCCTGACAAGAATTCAGGTACCATTCTGATCATTCTTCACTTCCTGTTAACAGTCTTTTATTTCTGGAGGCTTTCATGATTTTCCTCTTTATTTTTGATTTCAAGCAATTACTTCAAAGTGTTTAGTTGTCATTTTTATCATATTTCCCCTGCTTGAGATTTTACAAGGTCCCAGGATATGTAGATTTGTGTTTTCACAAAAAATTCTGGTTTCTTTTACTTATTCTACAATTAAACATTATGTTAGACTTCAAACCATTGATAACTAAGTTCACTAACCCTCAGTTCCAAAGTATTCAATTCCAGGATTTTAATTTGACTGTTTTTGTTCATGTGTTTGTTTTTTAAAGACTTTTTAAAAAGCAGTCTTAGGTTAACAACAAAATTGAGAGGGAGGTACAGAGATTTCCTTCACACATGCATAGATTTCCCCATTATCAACATACTCACCAGAATGGTACATTTTTTTTACAAAGGATGGACCTACATGAACATATCATCGCTCAAAGCCTTTAGTTTACTTTAGGGTTCACTCTTGATGCCATACATTCTACACGTTTGAACAAATATGTAATGACATATATCCATCATATTACTCTTTTCACTGCCCTAAGATGACTGTGTTTATAGTCCTCAGTTCTCTGATGATATTCCCCATCAGTTCATTCATTACTTTCACCTATTCTTCCAGGTCATGCTCTGTTAACTGCAATGTCTGAATCATCAACGGTTGCTCATTTATTCGTTTTGATTATCAGTTTGATTTTTTTGGCTTTTTCACTTTTTTTAATTTGAAATGTTTACCAGAATTAATGAATAGATTAACAGTAGAATTTGATATGTATTATTTCATTTTGTTTTGTTTTCTTCATTGTGTTTTACCCGAAAAGCATATTCCCTCTATGTCTACTGGCTAAAGTGAGGAGATGATAATTCATGCTTTACCAAGTGCAAACTGATTTATGGTGGGCACAGGTCATGATAACTGAGCACATTTGCTATGATGCTGTTATAATTGCCAAAGCCAGTATATTTGATCTTATCAAGGTTGACTCCTGGGGGTTGGGCTATTAATTTGTCTTTAGATTCACTGGTAGCATAGCTTCTAGTTTTAGATTATGAATACAATACAAATACTGTAAAAGTTGTTTTTGACATTCACTCTCAACTTCATTGAACTAACAATCAAAAGGGAAAAGTGGAAAAGATGGAGAGACTGCATAAAGACCTAGCAGGTGAAATCTCAAGACAATTTTAAAAAATCAAAATTATCCCTAACTGTAATGACATCTCTATATAAAAATTATTTGTGTTGTTTTTAGAAAAGCAATAGTGGGAAGCTGTAGCTTTGATTCAACCCCTAGACTGGGAACTTCCATATGCCACAGGTGGGCTCTAAAATGGCATTGTGCAACTGAAATTATAGATTCAGATGAATAGGAATTATAAGTAGATATTCCTCAAATATAACTAAATGTTATAGAGTGAAATGGTATTGTCACAAAAGTTTTTAACTTTATAAGCCACAGTAACTCGTTACACTCTCCTTGGAAAATAATAATTCATATTTTCAATGATAAGGGAAAAATCTTCACCATCATGTTTTCCGGTAGGAATTTGCAAGTTACCTCTTTATCTAAAATCCAGTTCAGTCATGGTGCTTCAGTTCCAGTAAGTTTGTTATCTCTCTCAGTCCTTGGCAATATTTATTTTAGTTTCCTCATATAAAACAATGAACATTAAACATTCAAAAACTCTGTAACTCTGTTTAAAGAGAATACTTATTTGAACAACTAATGATGCCAGATCATGAGGTTCATATTATTTTCACTGATTTAGTTATTTAATATTTTTAAAAAACTTATTTTACATAGTTTCTTATTTCTATTTGCCAAGATATATTCTGAAGAACACTGTGAACTAGAGAGCTGCTGTTATAATAATTTGATTGCGATAATATAAAGATGATATGTTAACTCTTCAGTTAGGGACAGAAATAGGACCAATGTTTCCAATGTTTTCATATTTCCAATATTCCAAATATTTTCATATTTCCAATGTTTCTATTTCTACTACTCAAAACAATGACAAATGCATATATATATACATATATATATATATGTATATATATATGTATGTATGTGTGTCTGTGTGTGTGTGTGTAGGGAGAGAGAGAAAGAAACTACTTTAGTAATTGAAAGATTCCAAGATATTGGGGTTACTTAGGAATCTTATCAAATAATAATACTATTAATATAGTTTATGTAATCTACACACACAAAGCCATATTTTTCCAGTACACAATGAAAAGTATCTAGTATTCTGTAAAGAACCTGAAGTTTGTAGTTTAAGGAAGATGAATTTGAAATTAGCTCTATGCTAGTTTGTGACAAGTTCTATTCATTTAAAGTACGGATAATAAATATTATTTTTCAGTTTTTTGGGAAGAGTACATGAGATATATATGCAATGTGCCTGGAATATTGACTACCTTTATTAATATAAATAATTGCATTAGGAAAATCAGAGGAGCATTCGGAGCATATTTAAGAATACAAAACATTAAAGGTACAATTTTCTCTCTGTCACCGATTTTCTGTCTGCCCTCTCAGCTTTTCCATGACAACTCGGGAAATATTTAACCATCACACAGAGTTTTCATATAGGTTAACCAGTAGGTGGCTTTTTGCTATTCTATGAAGTGTATTCACACAGTGAATCTTCCCATCTTACTAAGCAAATGATGCAATGTTCATTTAAGAAAATGCAACATTCATAGCCACCACAGGCATTTTGAACTGCTTCCTTGTACTAGAAATGTATTTATTTTATTCGATCCACAGACTTGATGCCTTTTCTACCCAGCAATATTTATGTCTGGGAATGAACTTGCAATGATTAACCACAAAACACAAAACAGGGAAGAGGGCTTATAGTTTCCCTTGTTCTTACTTTAAAAAAAAAAAGGCTTACTTTAAAAAAAAAAAGGGGGGGGGGCTTACAGCTTCCCTTCTTCTTACTTAAAAAAAAGAAAAAGTTTCCTTTCATTAATCCTGTTTATGGTGTATACATATGATTTACTGAAACAGAGTAAGTGGGTATTTGTATGTGTATACTCAGGAATATATCCATTAGACAAACAGATTAGTTTTCTTTGTGGTCTATTTGCACTGAGGCAAATTGAGGGAAGGTTGGAATTCATTATACAAAGGACTATGGAAAAGCCCATGTAAACAAAAGATATGTTAATCAGTATAAGGTCGTTTGATGGAAAACAAGAAATCAATTTTTAACAATAATCAAAAAATAATACACCCTGATGCTGCAAAACCATATGTGACAATACCTATGGTTTTTACATCATTCATGTTTCTTTGCTGCCATCCATTTTGTCATGTATGTAGAAAAATTTCCTTCTTCTTTCCTTTTTTTTTTTTTTTTTTGGCCATACCTGTGGCATGCTGGAACACAGTGACAACAAAGGATCCTTAACCTGTTGTGCTACCAGGGAACTCCTGAGAAACATCCTTCTTATCCTTCTGAATTACATGGGTCAAAGACAGCAAGTACCGGTGATCTACCAAATTACTTGCCAAAGCAACCCTCACTACTTGGGTTATTTTTCATTAGCTGGTTTCCACCAAAGAAATTTTTTTTTAAACAATTGCTTTTATCACATGTTGAAGCAATTAATCCTGCTTGAGTCTTTCTTAGTGGGCAGCTCATTAATTTTCATGACATGTCTTTCATTGCTAAATAGCTCTTATTTAAAAAAATAAAAATTTATTTTTCAACTTTTACAAAATGTATTTCCTTGATGCTTCTTATCAAATCTGTTTATCTCACTTCTTTCTAAATCAATCAACCAATTAACCAATCTTCTATCTAAAGATAGAGATCTACAGGAATATATATCTATATAAATCCGTGTTTATATATTTGTATATAGATATACATATATATTATATGACTATGTGTATTGATGACTATATGTATGTGTGTGTGTGCATATATATATATATATATATATACATATATGTATATATTATGATAGTGAAGACTATCTACACAAGAATTTAGATATCAAAGTGCAGAGTACAATTCCGTGGCCGGTAAATGCATACCTGACTGAATGAATGAAATTTAAGACTACTGATTAATTAGATTTTGACAGGTTTATGGCAGCTGCTTGTTAAGTTTCCCATTGTTTAACTGTGATGTATCATGGAACTTGCTGAAAATAATACTGGCAAGGAAACTAGTACTCATGTGATCTAGCGTCTCTAAGAACATAATAATAAAATCAATGATTTCTGTTAAGTGGAAACCTGTGTGTGGTATGGTTTCAGAGACTCTAAGCTGATTCTACCTGTTAACAGAGTCAATGTTTCCATATTGTCTGAGTGTCTTCCAGGTTAAACTGGCTGAGCCTGGATTATATTAGTGGGTCTATAGTAGCAAAACTGCATCTGGAAACCATACGCACACTTTCTTTCTTACCAATTTTCACTTGGTTGTAGTTATTGAAATTATGGAGGTGCTGAGTGAGTCATGGCAAGCTGCCTGTCAAGTGGAAGGTACCATTCAGCCTGAAGTAAACAAAGAGACTCAAGATTTTTATATGTAAGTGGCTGGTAGGCAACAACTTGGTCATCTCATAATTGCATGTGTAAGCAATAGAGTCATTTTTATTAGATGCACAAAAGTATAGTTGTTGGAGATTTTTGTCATTTAATCTAATGTGCGGAATGCCTTCCATCCAACCTTCCACTGAGATGTCCACTCAGATTCTCTACACATTTCCAATACAAGCCTACATGAATTGAACAAGTCCACTATTGGGTTATTCCAATTGTTCGCAATTTCTTAACTTCTTGATTTGCAAGAAAAGAAACACTGATATAAGAATACATAAAATTAATTTAACTATTGTAACATATTCTTTTAAATTGAAGTCAGATTGTCTTTTTTGTTGAAATATAATTGAGACACAGTATTATGTTAGCTTTAGGTTACTACATAGTGATCTGACATTTGAATACATTACAGAATGATCACCATGGCAAGTCTGAAAATCCTCTATTCTCATTAAAAGTTACAACATTATTGACCACATTTCTTATGATGTACATTATATCTCAATATTTTATTTATTTTATAACTGGACTTTTGTACCTCTTAATCCCTTAAAAACACCTCCCCTCTGGCAACCACCTCCCTGTTCTCTGTAACTATGTATCTACTTTCATTTTGGTTTTCTTTTTCTTTTAGATTCCACATATAAGTGAGATCAAAAGGTATATGTCTTTCTATGTATGACTTATTTCACTTAGCCTAATACCCTTTAGATCCACCCATGTTGTTACAAATGGCAAGATTTCATTTCTATGGCTAATATTTCACCATATATATATGTATATATATATATATGTGTGTGTGTGTGTGTGTGTGTATATATATATATATATATATATATATACATATATATACACCACAATCTTTTTACTCATGCAAATAATGCTGCAATGAACATTGATGTCCATTTATCTTTTCAACTTACTCTTTTTGTTTTCTTCATGTAAATACTCATAAGTGGAATTGCTAGATTTCAAGGCAGTTTTACTTTGGAATTTTAGAATAACATCCATACTGACATCCACACTTTTTTTACTAGAGGCCGTACCAATTTACAGTCCTACCAATAGTGCACAATGATTCCCTTTGCTCCACATCTCATCGACGTTTATCATTTGTTGTCTTTTTGAAGACAATCATTCTGACAGGTTTAAAGTATCTCATTGTGGTTTTGATTTGCATTTCTATGATGATGACTGATGTTGAGCATCTTTTCAGTTGTCTGTTGGCCATCTGCACATCTGCTTTGGAAAAAAGTCTATTCAGTTCCTCTTGCCCATCTTTTAATCAGGGTTTATTTTTTGATGTTGAGTTGCATGAGGTCTTTGTTGTAGGAGTTCTTTTTCGATACTCACCTATTATTGGATGTATGATTTGAAAATATCTTCTCCCATTCAGTAGGCTGTTTTTTTTTTTTAATTTTATTGGGTTTCCTTCATTGTGAAAATCTTTTTAGTCTGATTTAGTCCCATGTTTATTTTTGCTTTTGTTTCCCATGTTGTTTTCTGTAGTTATTATTGTATTCTAAGAAACTGAGGCAAATAACTTGAGTAGTATCACAGAGTTAGAAAACATCTTCTTTTATCTGCTTTATCCACTAGTATATAAGACAATGCTTGTTTCTCATGGCAAAGCTATCATTAAGTCAGAGGTAAATCATGACTCTCCTTGTTAGTAATTGGTTCCAATAAAATTAACCAAAACCAGAAAAAAAACATTTACCATGTTTTTACTTCTCTAATAATAGGGTATTTGCCTAGGTGTTCTTTCGCCTGCAGTGGTATTGCCAAAAATGATCGTTTTCTCACCTCTCTACTCTATGGGATGTGGGCCAGTTAATTAATTTGCATATTATTCTTTTCTATTGGTTAGGAGAAGAGAAATGAAGATTGGCAACTATGAGTCCTCTGCAGTTTACTTAAGTCTATGTCTACCAAATGTTCATTCCTTAATTTGAGGATTGATAGGCCATTCTCCTTGCATATGCATTTTACAGATCATTTGTTACAAATGTGCACAAGGAGTAGGGCGTAGTTCTAGAGCTATATGGTCAATCTATACTTTTAACTCAAATATTTTTAACTTAGTGAAGAACCATTTTTTTTTTTAATTCAGCAAAGTAACACCAGAATAGAACAGCAAAGCCCAATTTAACATCACTGACAGCACCTGTGACAAAAAAGAAACACTGGAGGAAAAAGTGGGACACATGTCAGCCTTATTTTCTAGAGGGCATGGAAATCTCTGTAGGACAAAGCTATGAGAGAAACTTGAAATCAGAAACACAAACTGTGAAACAATCTACCACTCTATTTTGGTTACAACAGTGCTGTGAAAAGTGTGTGTGTGTGTGTGTGTGTGTGTGTGTGTGTATACACATATAAAACATAAGCTACCACTCTATTTTGGTTTACAACAGTGCTGTGAAAAGTATATAAATATATATTTTTTTAATTGAAAATCAATTATGAAGATTTTCGTATAGTCAATCCTTGTGACATTCTAATTATATTTTCTCCACCAAGTTGGTGTTCTACTTGCCCAATGAGTTTTAAAACTTCCACTGTAGACATGTATTTAGTACTTTTCAACATTTAAAATTGTATTTATGAAGGCTAAATAGTGTTATTAAAATATTCCATACTTTTCTTAGTTTTTTTGAGATATTAACATATAGCACTATATAAGTTTGAGGGGCACAGCACAATGATCTGACATACGTCATGAAATGACTACCACAAGAAATTTAGTGAATATCCATCATCTCATATAGATAAAAATACATTTTAATTTTTCTTTCCTTGAGGTGAGAACTCCTAGGATTTACTCTCTTAATGTTCATATATAACATACAACAGTGATAATTACATTACTCATGTTGTCCATTAGATCTCAAGTACTTATTTATCTTTTATCCCTAGTTTTGAGATGTAACTGATATAAAATAGTATATAAGTTTAAAGTATAAAATATGACAATACATGTATATATTGTGAAATGATTTACCACAATGTTTACTTAACATGTATCACCACATTCAGTTAATTTTTTTCCCTGTGATAACAACTTTTATGATCTACTCTCAGCTTTTAAATATACAGTACAGTATTGTTATCTAGAGTCATCAAGCTGTATGTTCCATCCTTAGGACTTATAACTGAAAGTTTGTACCTTTAGACCACCTTCATCCAATCCCTGCTTCCCTTTCCTTCCCCACTCCCTGCTTCTGGTAATCATAAATCTGATCTCTTTTTCTATGAGTTTGTGTTTTGAAGTATAATTGACCTACAACATCATCTTAGTTCCTGATGCTCAACACAATGATTTCATATTTCCATAGGTTACAAAATAATCCACAAAATATTTGTAAAATACTTCTAAATTTTTGAAAATATTGATTTAAATTTCTATAAACTATCTTTTTTGTTTAATGAAAATGTACTTTTGAAGACATATATAATTCTTCAGGTATTTCCAACTAGTCTTTGTTCTCCCCTTTGTACCTCCCACCTGCCATCTAAACTCTTTTCCCTGATACAGCTGAGCAACAGTCATGTCCAAGGAGACTTACTTATTTTGGCAACAAGAGAGAATAAAAAGCAGGGTATACAAAATACAAACATCATAATGTGTGTTCAGGAAAATTCAAGGACTTCACCACAAGAAAGGCAGCCACTCTGGGTAAGGGATAATAGCAATTATACTGAAGAGGGCTTGAGTAAGAATTACAGCACCTGAATTTGCTCTACTTAAACTTACACCTCTATGCTGCTTAGGCTGAGGAAACTGAGTTCCCTTATTTTAGAATTATAAACAGTATCTTGGTCTTAATGTTGGAAGACAGTGCCCAATGCCAAGTATCATTTGTCAGTATAATGCAGCACTTAGCAAAAAATCACTTTCCCATTTCTCTTCCCTAGATCTCATTAATCCTTAATTTAGAAAGTATTAATCTGTGATGATTTATTAAAATTCTACTTTCTATACCTTTTTGAAAGTGTATTTTACTAATTTTTCAAAATATTCTTACTCTCTCATTCAAATATTTCATTGATGTTATCTAATCCTGATCTTGATTTATTTTTTCTAGTAATAACAGAGTGTGTTCTAAATTTATCTCAAAATATTTTAGACATTTCTACTTCTTAAAACACTTTTGGCTGCTTAGGAGTTTTTATCCTTAATAAAATATCTTAACATGTTCCACTTCAAGTTATTTTTAAACTCGTATCTAATTTTGAGTAGTTTATGAAGAAACAAATACTCATTGCTACAACAAACATACAATGAGAATCTACAAATCACCTACATTTGCTTTAATCAAGAGATCAAGATTATTGAGCATCCACAGACCACTCATGGATGTGGTAAGAGCAGATGATAAATAGACAAGCAGTGTGATACGTCTGCCATAGAGAGATTACATCCTCATGGGAAAGACCAAAAGCAACAAATACAGCACAATGCTTATAGAGAACACATGTATGTATAAAATATTCCATGAGCAGAAAAAAAAAAAAAAGATATATTTATTTCCTGGGTGGGAAAAGAATATACTTACATGTCTTCTGCAAGTGAGCATATACCACATTTTTCTATAAAAATCATAAAGCATCCAAAATCCATAATCTTACTTTTTCTGATTTAATAACAATGTTGGTATTACTAAGTAGAATGTTTATCCAAAATTATTAATTTTTGGGTAGGTGATTACTTTGGTGTTCAAAAACAAAATGAAACAAAACGAAAAATCACTTTGACTAAACAGAAAAGCTGGTGTTTTCAATCATTTTTGTGGCAGTTTCAACAAAAAACACATAAATACAACAGGAGTCTTTCTTTTTAGATGTGTTGTTGTTATATCAAAAACCCTTTATAATATGAATATGGAATTCGCTCTCACTTCTCCATACAGCTATTAAACAACATTATTAGAGATATTTATAACTTCCAGCCCAGAAGCTTTTACAATTTTTATAAACTGCAATATAATAGGTCTAAATAATGGACTTGCACCATAATTACTTTTAATTTAATGTCAACATATCCAAAACCAAGTTCAAAAATGACATAAGCTTTCTGGTGTTTCTTCTAATGTCTTACTCACATTTTTATCCCTTTAGATCTAATCCAGTATCTAGCCAGAATAGGGCTCTAGATAATATGATTATTTAAGCTTTTGTATTTTCTGAAAAATGAAAAGTTGGACATTTTAAGTAATTTAAAATTCACAAAAAAAATGTTAGGCTTAAGGATAATATTCATACATATATTTTTAAACTGAAAATACATAAGAAACAAGTTTTCTCATTTTAGTTTTATAAAAGGAAACCCATAGCATAAAAAAAAAAAAACCCAGGTATAAGAATTTCAGGAGTACCATACAATTTTCTTAACCTTTTTTCAAATTTCTTTTGAGATTAATCAATCAGATTTACATGTCTTTTGCATCAATGTGTTCATTGGCTTTCCAGACTAATCAGAATTTTTCAAAATGCAATAACTACATGAAAGTAATGAAATAATTTGTCCTGAGTAAATCTGGAATTTGGTGATATATAAACAGTGAATGGAATCTGAAATATTTCAAAGAAATTCAAAATAAAATTTTTATTTCAGTTAGCTTTGGCCACAACTGGCCTAATTATCTTGAAACTTCCACAGTCATTTCAAATAAAAAGAAGAAATGGTTTATTTCAAGTTTCAAGTTTTCTAATTTTTTATTGTGATTTTTCCTTTGTTTTTCTACTTAATTTATGTTTCTTCAAGTCCTCAAATACTACATTTTCCCTCCAGGGACAATTTTGACTTTTTTGATAAATCGATTATATGATTATATTAAAGATAAATTAAAAGGAATGGCTCCTATGTGGTTTTCATTCATGAATCTAACTTGTCAACTGATTAACTTCATTCTAGGATGAGGTGTTAAGGAGTGTGCAAATTTACTAATTCCCAAATGCCAAAAATGGATGATTTATTATGTGCTACAAGTGCAGCTACTCAGGTTTATCTATATTTACCTAGGAGGTAGATGCTTGCTTTCAAATCATCCTGTGTGAAGGAATGGGGCATCTGGCATTGGCCAATCACCTCTCTCCTCTTTCTTCAGCCTGCTCTGTCGTTGCTGTACTTTATCTAGGAAATATACTAACTGGTCTTTATTCAAGTGTTTATTACAACAATTTTCCATTAATCCCCCTCCACCACTGTTCTGTTTATTAATGTGTTTATATGTCTTTTAAATCAGTGTAATGATATTCCAAGAGGACTAGCAGATCAATTTAGTTCAAAATCTTGAACAAGAATCACCAAATATCTATGCCTGTTTGTTGTTTTGATTAGTCTAAATTCTTGGCAAGAGATACCATCTTATGCCTCTTTCCTTTCTTGGTACTTGACATACTGTCCAGCTCAGAACTGGCACTCAGTGATGTCCATTTGAGTAATTAATGTTTGTCTATAGTATGTTCCTTTTTCAACATTCTTACTATTCTCAAGAGCATAAAAGAAAGATGTTTATCTATAGACATACATATACACATTCCTGTTCTTCATAATTCCCCACAAGTGCATCTAAGAGAATGCCACTGAATTTCCTCTAGTTCATCTGAATTTCAGTAAACATAGAGGACATCATGGACTTTGAAAGAGAAGTAAATTATAAACACCCAAATGAGAATATGCTTAATATGACTGGATTATTAAATTCTCCCAACAGAGTACCTAATATATCAAGAAATCTATTAGTCTAAACATCCAAATTAAGTTTAGAAGGAATTATATAATGGCAGATGTAAATAAACAGATCAAAATTAAATTAAGGGCAAAACCCATCATTGGTCCAATCTATATTTGTGATTAATATATATATATATCAGTGCATTTTTCATTAGGTCATCCTAAACTCCAAATGTAAAAGGCAGTGTTCCAATTAAACCATTTTATTGTAACATATTTTTGAAAACAAAATTCTACTGAACACCATTTATAGTGACCAAATATTTCAGTGGGAGACTTGAACATATTTTTATTATAAAGAAAATTAAAGATTAACATAACTCAGAATCTGGTATTCATAAAAGGCTAATTCTAACAGTTCTCAAATGGTTATTAAAAACATGCAGTGATAAGCTTTGTGTAGGACTAAGCTTGACTTTCAAGCTTATACACACACACACACACACACACACACACCATAAAAAATTTATACACACACATATATATTTGGCAGGGAAAGGAAGGAGGAAGAGAGGTTATATTAATGCTCAGTAATTGATAAAGAATAAAAAATCAGTAGCAAGTGAAGTCTAAGAGCAGACAAAACACACAAAATCAGAAGAAATATCATGTTTGAGATTTTGAAAGATTCACTCGTTGAAACTGTGGATACAAAGTGATTCTCTGAGTTACTGAATTTATGTTCCCAGCTTCTGTTCCTTAAAAAAGCTCAAATTATATATTAGGCAATATTTCAGAAGCTCAGTATCATTGAATGAATAAACAAAGCCATGGATCAAATGTGCAGCCCGAGTCAAGACTGTTTAGGCTAGTTCCCAACCACTTCCATCTCAATGATATGACCCTGAGATTGGCTTGAGAACTTGGCAAAGCTGACTATAGGGTGGGGTAACTCATAGGTAAGGCAAGGCAAAGTAGGAACTGATACCAAGTTATTTTCAGTAAGACAGTGACATTTATGCTCTTTAAATTAAAGATGTATTTCCTATTACTGATTTCAAGCAGGATAGTAGGAAACGAAATTACAGAAAGTAAATAAAATTGAATTTCATGTAATGATGTTTTATTTACAAAAACTAGGTATTTTTTGAAGATTTTATTTTTGTGGAGCAGTTTTAGGATCACTTATTAGTTCACTGCCAAGGGTACATTCCAATAATTTGAATTGAAACTTTAAAGGGTACTTGCATTTTTAAGGCCACTAATTTAAAGTGACAAATTTTATTCATAAATATATTAATCCTACTACTCCATTAAAATGCACGAAAAAAAATTCTGCTGCATTATAGGAAAAAAGAGGATGAAGAGGATTAAAATATTTTAATATATTAAAATATAACATGATCTATATACTGATGACAATATCTTTTTATAAAGCTAAAATATATTACCAGCAATATTTTACAAAAATTTTCACTTTCTTTTTTTTTTTCTGTCTTTTTGCCTTACCTAGGGCCACACCCGCGGCATATGGAGGTTCCCAGGCCAGGGGTCTAACAGGAGCTGTAGTTGCCGGCCTTCGCCACAGTCACAGCAACGCGGGATCCGAGGTGCGTCTGCAGCTTACACCACAGCTCACAGCAATGTCGGATCCTTAACCCACCGATCGAGGCCAGGGATCGAACCCACAACCTCATGGTTCCTAGTTGGATTCATTAACCACTGAGCCATGACGGGAACTCACTTTCTTAAGTTAGGTATTTTAATTAAATTTCTCTCAATACACTTCAATGTATATTTCAGAGTGCTTCTTGCAAAAAGATTATACTTGACACAGATGGACAGATTTTATCATTCTATTGATGATTCATTCCTTCACCGATAGACCTGTAAATCTTTAGGGAATATCCTTAAACTGTCTTAGTTATCCTTGCATGAAATAATTTAAATATGGCTCTTATTCTCAGTATGGAGGCATATGTAACTGCACACTCTGTGCACCAGAAGAGCCACCATTAGCTAGAGATCCCAGGAACATCATTAAAGTGCTAATTAAGGGCATTAGGAGCATCACACCTCTAGCAACTGGCATTAATTCTTTACCTATGCTTGTTTCAAAGTCAGGCCATTATCAGTTAAATATAACTTAAGTACCACATACAGTGTAAATAGAGCAGGAAGTTGTTCAACCATGGATCCATAACAAAGCTGCTGATGCAGGTCTAATTATTAGGCACAACATGGGAAACAATGAAAGAAACACATAGTAAATAACCATCATTTGTCAACTACCATGCAGGTCTTTTAATAATACTTTTGAGATAGCTATTAAAAATTGTGTCCTCCAGAGTCTCTTGCTGATCTTTTAGAAAGAATGTTTGTCTTTACCCTAAAGATTTCACTGGAGATTAACACTCATCATTCAGCTAATTAATACATTCCTTGCATGGCCATTTTAGTCAGTAGCATCTGAGTAAGTGATACCACAATTTCTGTATCATGTTTTTGCATAAGAAAATCACTGCCTGAAGCTCCTCTCTTTCACACTTCCTATTGCTGCTTACACTACCATGAAATGAGGTCATGGTAGTGTAAGCAGCAATAACCATGAAGGTGACAAATACAACAGATGCTAACAAAGAAACAAGAATAGAAGGAAATTGGATCCTTAAATGATGCTGATGAATGGGGCAGAGATCCACTCTCTACTATGCATTCCACTACGGGCACCTACTATGAGAAAAAAAAAAAAAGCAAAAACTAAAACTTTATCCTGGTTTAAAGTACTTTATTTTGAAACGTCCAGCTTATTTCTGCTAGGTCAGAAGGCTGGAGTCTATAAGGACAGTGAGTGATATGTGCATGGGAGCTTCCCCTTCAGGACTTCCCTACTCCAGTCTAAATATGGTTTCATTTAACCTAAACTAATCTATTCCTAAAAGGAATATCTTTTCAAATTTTATTGGCCATTTGTATTTCCTCTTCAGTGTACTGAGTATTCATATATTTTGTCCATTTTTTATGTTTCCATCTCTGTTCTTTTTACGTGTAGGGCCAATATTTTGCCTGAAGTGTGCAGCAAAAATCTCCCAGCCTGTTGCTTGCATTTTTATCTTTGCTTATTTTTTGGTTATATAGAAGGTTTTTGAAAATCTTCATAATTGACAAAAATTGTATATATTTAAGGTGGACAACATTATGGTTTCATATAAACATACACTGTGAAGTAATCAAGTTAATTAGTATTCATTTCCTCACCTTTATTATTTAAATCCCTTTATCCTCCTTCCCTCTGTATCTATAAGTCTGTTACTTTTTGTTATATTTGTCTGTTTTTTTTTAGATTCTTTATGTAAGTTATTTAGATTCCTTATATACAGGTGCCATCTTTCTCTATCTGACTTATTTCATTTAGCATAATACCCTCTAGGTCATCCATGTTATCACAAATGGCAATATTTCCTTATTTTTTGCCTAATATTCCATTGGACATATATACACAACATATTCATTATCCATTAATCCATTGATGGTTCTATCCAAATCTTGACTATTGTAAATAATGCTTCAATGAAGATAACGGTGCATATATATATATTTGAAATAGTGTTGTTGTTCCTTCTGAAAAATACTTCAAAATGTAATTTCTAAATTGTATGATAGTTCTACTTTCATTTTGGGGTAGGGTACGCTCCATAATTTCTTTCACTGTGGCTTCACCAATTTACATTACCACCACAAATGTCTGAGGGTTCCCTTTTCTCTATTATCTTCATCATCAGCACTTGTTATTTGTAGTCTTTTTGATAGTAGCCATTCTGACAGATTTGAAGTGATATCTCATTGTGGTTTGATTTGCATCTCCCTGAAGACTAGTGATGTTGAACATCTCGTGTTTTTTGGCCATCTCTATGACTTACATGGAAAAATATCTGTTTGGATGTTGTGTTAATTTTTTACCTCAACTTTTTTTTATGTTGAGTTATATGAGTTGTTTATATATTTTGGAAACTAACACCTTATGTATATCACTTGCAAATATATTTTATGATTCAGTAGGTTGCCTTTTTGTTTCATTGATAATTTACATCACTGTGCAAAAGCTTTTTCATTTGATGTACTCCCCTTTTGTGCTTTTGTCTTCCTTGAATGAGTACACAGGTTGAAAAAAAATGTTGACTGATGTCACAGAGCTTACTGCCTATGTTTTCTTCTAAGACTTTTATGATTTGAAGTCTTACATTTAAGTCTTTAATACAATTTGAATTTATACACATTTTGATAGGGACTGCACTGAATCTATGGATGGCCTTAAGTAGTACAATCATACTAATGATATTAATTCTTCCAATTCATGGGAATGATATATTTTTATATCTATTTGTGTCATCTTCAATTTCTTTCATCAATGTCTTATAATTTTCCAAGTACAGGTCTTTAACCTTCTTGGTTATATTTATTTCTAAGTACTTCATTTTTTGTATGTAATTATAAATGGACTTGTTAAATTTCTCTTTTTGATAGTTAATTGTTAGTACAGAGAAATACAACATATTTATGTATATTAATTTTGTATTCTGTAACTTTAGTGAATTCATTTATTAGGTCTAATAATTTTTTGGTGGCATCATTATGATGTTCTACATATAGTATTATACCATTTTATAACTGTGACAGTTTTACTTCTTCCTATCAAAATTGGATTAATATTGTTTCACTTTTTTCTGTCTGATTGCTCAGGCTTGGACTTTCACAACCATGCTGAATAAAAGTGGTGGGACTAGACATCCTTGGTTTGCTCCTTTTCTTAGAGGAAATGCTTTCAGCTTTTCACTACTAAGTATGATGTTAGCAATGGACTTGTAATATAAGGCCTTTATTATGTTGAGGTATGTTTCCTCTATGCTCACTTCCTGCAGAGTTTTTACCATAAGTGGATGTTTAATTTTGTTAAGAGCCTTTTATGTATCTACTAAGATAATTATATGGTTTTCATTCTTCAACTTACTAATGCATTCTTCAAATCGATCAATGTAACACACTGACTGATATGCAGATATTAAACGATCTTTGCATTCCTGGGATATATTCCACTTGAACATGGTGTATGATTAATGTATTCTTGAATTTGGTTTGCCAAAATTTTGTTGCGGGGTATTGCATCTATGTTAACTGTTTTTTTTTTTTTTTTTTTTCCTTTTGTCATTTTATGGCCATGGGTTTATGGCCGCACCCGCGGCATGTGGAGGTTCCCAGGCTAGGGGTCTAATTGGAGCTGTGGCCACTGGCCTGCGCCGCAGCCACAGCAACGCAGGATCCGAGCCGTATCTGCAACCTACACCACAGCTCACGGCAACGCCGGACCGTTAACCCACTGAGCAAGGGCAGGGATCGAACCCGCAACCTCATGGTTCCTAGTCGGATTCATTAACCACTGCGCCGCGACGGGAACTCCCAATGTTAACTGTTGATATTGGACATAATTTTCTTTTTGTGTGGTATCTTTGTCAGGTTTTTGTATCAGGGTGACACTAGCTTTGTAGCGTGAGCTTGGAAGCATTACTTTATCTTTAATTTTTAGCATAGTTTTAGAAAAAAAGGTATAATTCTATAAATGTTTAGTGAAATTTAGTAATGTGAAGGCATCTGATCCCAAACTTTAATTTGTTGGCAGTTTTTGATTACTGATTCAATTTCATTACTGGTAATCATTCTGTTCATATCTTTGATTTCTTCCTGACTCAATCATAGAAAACTGTACATTTTTTTTTTTATTTTAGAAACTGTTTTTTTTCCATCTACCCATTTCTCTTTTAAGAGTTTGGAAGAACTTTTAAGACCACTCAGTGGTTGTTCCTACCCATTCAGTGGCCTGAGCAGTGGGAGCTGCAGACCAATCTTCAGTGGCAGGCTGAGCACTCCAGTCATGGCAGATTGGTCCAAAACTGTCATTTTTAAGAATGTATCCATTTCTTCTAGGTTTTCAACTCTCTTGTAGTATAATTGTTCATAGTAATCTCTTATAACCCTTTGTATTTCTGAGGTGTCGGTTGTAATTTATCTTCTTTAATTTCTGATTTTATTTATTTAGGCCCTCTCTCTTTTATTTTTACTGAGTCTTGCTAAAGATTGACCAAGTGTGTTTATCTTTTCAAAGAACTAGCTCTTAGTTTCATTGATCTTTCATAATTTTTTTAAATCTCTATTTCTGCTCTGATATTCATCATTTCTTTCCTTCTACTAATTTTGAGTTTCATTTGTTCTTTTCAGATTTCTTTAGGTGTAAAAACCTAAAGTTAGCTCGTTTAGTTGATATTTTTCTTATTTCATGAAGTAGGATGTATACATATATACAAAATATGTACGTATATATATTTCTTTAGAACCATTTTTGCTGCATCCCATAGATTTTGGATTATTATCTTTCCATTGTCATTCATCTCCAGGTATTTTTTTTTTTATTTGCTTTTTGACTGACTCAGTGACTCACTGGTTGTTTAGCAGCATACTGCATGGCCTCCACATGTTTATGTTTTTTACAGTTTTTTTCTTACACTTGATTTCAACTCTCACAGTGCCATGGTCAGAAAACATGCTTGTTAAGACTGCAGTCATCTTAACTACATTGAAACTTGTTTTGTGGCATAGTATGTGATCTATCCTAGAGAATGTTCATGTGTACTTGTAAAGAATGTATATTATGCTGCTTAGGATAGAGTGTTTTAATGTATCACAAGGCCAGTTTTCTCTTGGTGAATTTTTATCTGCATGCTCTGTCCATTGACATAGAACCATAAAGTTTAAAAATATATTTGAACATGGAAAGGTGGGCAGCTTACAGACTAAAAAGCTGATGACCCCTTGTTATGTGATAGCAAATACTTGGATAATTGTTTTTGTTCGTTAAACTAGAAGGCAGACCACATGCCCACTAAGTTTATAGCTATATTGAGTAATTTTGGGTCTACCATATGTTTTGAAATGCTAGTCAAATCTCATTAGAAGGCGATATTACTTTTGATCAGAGATTTTCTCTGAGGCCTCTCCATGAGAATTTCAGCTACATATTGTGAGTCAAAACTGTGATAAAGGCTAGTCTAAGGGAGATGTTTCAAATAGATGTCTTACTGCTTCAGACCTCATTAAGAACAGGGAGAGACAGATGATCTAAGCACATATATCAGTAAACAAAAAAGCTAATCAATATCTTTAATACAATGTCAAGAATAGATCTTTAGGTTTGATTACTCAACAGTTGAGTTGTCTGTAAATAAATAAACTAGGAACCTACTATATAAACTTATTGCCAGAGAAATAAGCCTGAATTATAAAATTATTTCAGATTGTTTTACTCATATAGAAGTCCCAAAAGTTCCAAACCTGCCCTAGGATGAAGGAGATCGCAGACACTCACCATCTTCTGGAAAATGCACACATTCCAAGATTCATTAAAATGTGACCATACCAAAAAAAAAAAAATGATGCATCAGTCAGTGTAGACTGAATTATGCAGTATGATCAAAATCTCTATAGCATAAGACAAAAAAAGTTTTGTTTCTTATATTTACAATGTTTGGTATAAAATCAGACATCTATCCAGGAAAGATGGCCCTCATATGTTTCCCCCATCATAAAGATGCTTCCTTTACTTCACTGCCCAAAGAAAGTCATGTGGCTATATATAACTTCAAAGGGTCATTGAAGAACAACTTTTCCTCTGCTTGTAAGTGGAGAGGAGCTCATTACTGAATATTAATATCTACCCTAAGTCTATTTAAAAATATCTCTTCAAGAACAAAACCAAGAGCCTAGGAAACAAAGTACACAAGTGTTTCCTACATAGAACAAGTGGGTTTAGCCTGATGGGACTACTAGCTGAATAGGACTATCCTTCATTCCTTCCTATCAAGAATTAATAACTGGGTGTGTCTGCATTCCTCCATTTTCCAAATGGGACTTCTATTGTATTCAAACAGTTTTGGTTTTGTTATTGTATATTCAATGTGAGAAGTTAAGTGGTATGTTTTTTTTTTCAATTTAATTCACATGTAAATTGGATAGAATGGACATCCCATTCCTCAGAGTTTCCGAATTATAAACTGGATAAAGTAACAATATGGTATTTTGATTTTCTTCAGTGGAGAGAGAATAAATGGAAAACATAGTATGAACTGATATTTTATCGAAGAAAATTGAAGATGATTTATTATAGAGAAAGTTACCTCTTCCTAGGATCCATATAACCTTTCTCTGTGTGACTGAACCCCTAAGGTTTTAAGTTAAGTACATGACAAGTATCTCATTCTCAGTCCTCTGAGAAGCATATGACAAAACAGAATTAGATGCAAAGGACAGTTTCTTTTTGGGGGGGGTGCTTTTTAGGGCCTCAACTGTGGCACAGGGAAGTTTCCACGCTATGGGTCCAAGTGGAGCTACAGTTGCTGGCCTACACCATAGTCACTACAACGCCAGATCCTTAACCCATTGAGCAAGGCCAGGGATCTAACCCACAACCACATGGTTCCTAGTCAGATTCATTTCCACTGCGCCGTGATGGGAACTCCAGATGTGAAGGACCTTTAACCTCCAGGCTATGTGGAAAAGTATTAAATCCTGGTAAGGAATGCTTTCCGACTATGATACAGTATGATATCTGTAAAAGGAGGAATGGAAGGTAAAATGATTGGGTGCTAAGATCTGAGTTTAGCGCAACTTTGAGGAATTATATGCCAGATTATTAAAGAACACCAGGAAAAAAATGAGTACCCATCAGTGGGGTTCCAAACAGAAATGTTCTCACTCTATTAACCCAATAAGCACATTTGTTAATTTGGTATAGATCAAAAAGAACATAGCATTGGCTAGAATGCTACAGTGAATCCAAAAATTCAGCATCTGGATGCTATCTTCCAACTACATTTCTCTTAGCACCTCCCTTAAAAGAGATCTGAGTTGCAAATATTCATGACTGACATTAGTCAACTAGAAACTACCATTATCAGTCTTTCTTAGAGCTAGGTGTATCCATGACTGATTTTGGTAAGTTGAATAAAATAAATGATTGTTGTACCTATGGCATTTTATACATTAATTTTTTGCTTTCCATTTTTTCTCTTCCTCATTACAAAGGTTAAAAATTTGGATGGCATCAAGTGAAATAAGAAAAGACCATAGATGATGATAAATCAAAAAGATATGAGAAACTTGACTTTATGATATTCAGGTAGGCTGTTTGCCATGCTAATTTAGCTGCTCATTCCTAAATAAACTAACCATCTCCAGGCCACTTGAGAGACAAATAAGCTTCTATCTTATTTGTTTGGGGCAAAAATGTTGGTGTTAAACCCACCCAATAAAACAAACACTATTCAAATATAGAAGCAAAGGCAACACAGCTTTAGAAATTCATTCCTCAAGTTTCCATCACTTAATAATCAATAGAACTACTCTTCAAATTCTAATTGGAGAATAAGCCCTAGCCAGAAATATGATTAGTGCTTAAGATCCTTCCGAGATTTAGACAACTGCAGCTAAAATTTGACTTCACTATTACCAGCGGTGTGATCTTTGACAAGCCATTTAACTTCTAAATTTCAAGTTCTTCTTTCAGCTTTGATGTGGTCATTATAACTGTACCTATTTCATAAGATTATGAATATAACTCAAAGAGGACAATTTTCCCAATAAATACAGAACTTAAATATTATTCATAAGTATTGAATATTATTAATATTCTCCTTCTGTATCCCTTCCATTATTCTCTTTTCCCCTATCTGTTCTAACCTCACATTCTTATACCCACTTTTTGCAAATGCACAGATACAGTTGTTAAGATTTTTAAATAATCCCACTAGAATCCAAATGGAATTATCCCCTATCTATCTATCTATAAACAAAAACATGGGATAGCCTATTTAAGAACACAGTATGGACTATTAAAGTGTATTTTAATAGTTTAAAATGGGCAGAAATGAAAGAAAAGTTGGAGTATGGAGAGATGCATTAGGTTACAATTTAAAATTTGATCAACAACAAACTAGTCGTCAATAACCACAGAGAATAGTTAATGAACTATGACCAATGACCTGATAAGCCATGAGAAAATATGAAGGATGTAAATCCTATTAGTTGGAATGGGAAAGATATTGTCCATGAGGAAAAAATAGATACAAGGTTAAGAAAAATAAGATTTTGTTTTTTAAGTGATTGTTCAAACATATTTTATGAATACAGAAATGAGGGTGGGAATCACAAAAAAATTCACATGACACAAACTAAAGAGCCAGATAGATCTATTACAATCAATGTGTTTTAAATACATTTATTTTGGTGAATAAGTGGACTCTAAAAGTACTGACATAGGGAAGGAAGATAATAAAATGCATATATATGTTATGGCAATGAGTTTTTGGAATAACATCTTTTAAAAACCTATAATTTTAATGGAGGCATTGGGCTAAAAGAACATTTGGCTTCTGAAGAGGAGGTCTGGAACTGACCTGAGGTGTTTCCAATTAGAGACAGTGTGTTCTGGCACAAACTTATACATACCATCTGTGATTAAACATGCAAATACCTACTAGCTATGAGAGATTAACCTGACTCTCTTGTAGTACATCATGCTACTCTAAATTACTGCTCTTGACATTTGTTTTTAACTATCTGAACATTTAAGCTCATTCTCCAACCCCCCTTTTCTTTCACTAAAAATAAACATTAGAGTCTAAATTGGTTCTAGTTTGAACAGAATCAGGCTATCATTATCAAAAATTTTTATTATTTTCCTGTTAGTTATATAAGGTGTTGTAAAGTAGATTAAATTGACGCAACACTTTTGCCTCCTTCTGTTACGTAAAAATGGAAATAAACTTCCATGGCAAGTCTAATTTTACCATCTTTGTGCTGCATTCTATCACCTCCTCCCATGCCTTATACTAATTGCCTCTTTCATTCACACCCAGAAGACCAAGTGCCTCTTTCATTCTCACTAAGTCTTGTGTCCAACTTTTCTTCTATTCATGCCTCAAACTCTTGCAACCTAGGGTCTACACTCAAGTCTTTACTGAAACAAATATGGTTAAAGTTGTGAATGGTCACTTTGGAGGAAAACTGACCTCCAGCTGTTATTTTTCTTGTTTTCTCTTTGATATGATCAAACTTTCTTCTCCCCATTTTTTTTTTTTTGCTTTGAAATTGGTGATGGCACAGCTTTCCACATTTCCCCTACATTTATAGCAACTTTTCCTCTACCTTTTTCATGGCATTTTTGCCTATGCTTGATTCTTATCTGTGGGTGTTCATCAGTTTTTATCACCCACCATCATATCTTTTAATGACACACTCTACTTAGAGAAACAATTCATTTCTGTGACTTTGTTCATCACCTATATGCTCATACTTGTCAATTTTTAAAATCTTTCCAGAGTTCTATTCTAAGATCATATTTACTTATTTAATTCTGTAATAGAAATTCTGATCAGGACATCTTGTAACAAACATTTCATTCAATGTATTCTCAAATCAATTTTTCTCCCCTTTACTACAAAGTCTTTTTCTCTCCTGGTGTTAATAGAGAAGTATTGTGTAACAACCAGTATTTAAAGCTAGAAATCTAGTTTTCAGTTGTCAATATCTCCTCTGTTTTATCCCTGCATCTGAACGATGATTGAAGGTCTCGCCATTCTCCTTGTCTCCTCCCATGTTTCTTATTTCCATGACTTCACTTTTATTTTATATCTCTCACCAGATTAATTACACAGCCTTCTAACTGTCCTTCCTTTTTCTGTACTTTTCTACTCTTCATTCTCCACATTGATTTGACAATGCTCCTTCTACCAGGATGATGTCATTCCGTTTCACAGATATTTATTTATGGGATGGTCAATAATAATCCAAAATAAATTGGAGAATAGATGGAAAGAAAACTTACATATGACTCTAAAAGAACATTTCTTATCTCATACTAGAAAATTCTATAAAAGCTGGAGACAGGAGTTCCCGCTAAGGCTCAGTGGTAACAAACCTAACTATTGTCCATGAGGATACATGTTCAATCCCTGGCTGCACTCAGTGGGTCAAGGATTCAGGGCTGCCATGAGAGCTCTGGTGTAGGTCACAGCTGCAGCTTGGAACCTGTGTTGCTGTGGGTGTGGCCTAGGTTGGCAATGTAACTTCTATTCAGTCTCTAACTAGGGCACTCCCATATGCCATAGGTGTGGCCCGAAAAAGCAAAAACAAACAAGAAAAAAACTGCAGACAAACAGTTTTAATGTAAAGCAATGGGAACTAGGTTGAATGTATGAAGAATTCAGTGCAAGCTCTAATCATAATACTCTTTCAAAGCATTGCTGTAAAGGTACAATGTAAGGTAAATATATTTTGTACTAGATATAGTTTCACATATAAATATCACTTGTATTTATATCACTGTTCTCTACTTTCTTTTACTAATCTATTGTGATTATGCTTCTCTATATGCTTTTTCTATTTTTTACTCTGCTGTAATTAAAACCTGGTTCTCTCTGTAAATATTTAAAGAAATATTTTTTTTAAATCACTGTTTAGGATTATTTATGACTTCTTAGAATAGAACAACAGCTGTTTCACATTTTCCCCATGTCAATTCCCTGCTATTGTGCTAGCAACCTGACAACAAACTCTTTTAACTATTCAGAATGCTGGACCATACAGTCATTTAATACCTATGCATATCTCTTCTTTCTTCCTATATTTGGAACCAATATTATATCTCAAACCTTAACAAAGGATCTTTAATTTATGTATAACATCTGATTCTATCAAGTCATTTTCATTTTCCATTTGCTCAGATCCAGTTTCTACTCGAGAATCAGTTATCCTATTATATGAAACCAAAAATGTGTTATTGAATGAACAATGTCAAACCAAGATATATGTTGATCTTCTGTTATATTCTCTGTTCATGATGTATGTTTTGATTTCAATAGAGATAACTGAATCAGGGCTATCAAGAAGTTAACATAGCAGAGTTCCCACTGTGGCTCAGCAGTAACAAACCTGACTAGTATCCATGAAGACAAAGATTTGATCCCTGGCCCTGCTCAGTGGGTTAAGGATTTGGTGGTGTTGTGAGCTGTGCTGGTGGTTGCAGACATGGCTCAGATTGCTGTGGCTGTGGCATCAGCCGGCAGCTGCTGCTCTGATTCGACTCCTAGCCTGGGAACTTCCATATGCTGTGGGAACAGCCCTTAAAAGACAAAAAAAAAAAAAGTTAAGATGGTAATAAAGATACAGATATTTTAAGGAAACTATCACTAACTTGGTTAACATTGGATACAGAGTAGGGGGAGTTTGGTGATAGGAGAAAATAAAATGACAGATTATATTTCACAGAATATAACAACACCAGGAAGAAATCAGATTTTTCTATTTTGCTCATTTTTCTTTTGGTGGTTTTTAAATTCATTTATCTCAGTGGTTAGAACAATATCTAGCACAAAGACAAAAAGACAAGGCTTTAGAGAAGATTTGGAATGTGAAAAAAAATACACTAAGCTATGAATGATCAGATATACAAAGTGAGAAAATTTTAGATTCATAAGAAGCTGATAATTATGGGCCCTCTCCTACCTAGCCCTCATTCCACTATGGAGGAAAAGCAACAATAGATAGGGAAGTCCATTTTGTTTTCATTCACTGTGGGAGTAAGGATGGAGGGAAAGTCAGAATAGAGTTAATTCAATATGACAAGAGATTCTGAATGCATATTGAAGAATCTTTATCTTGACAGCAATAGAAAATAATAACGATTTTTTAAGCAAAAAAAAGATCAATGGTTTATTTATAATTTCATAGGACAATTATGGGACAGATCTACATGCTTTTTTTTTTTTTTTTGGTCTTTTTGCCTTTTCTAGGGCCGCACTTGTGGCATATGGAGGTTCCCAGGCTAGGGGTCTAACAGGAGCTGTGGCTGCCGGCCTTCGCCACAGCCACAGCCACGCGGGATCCGAGCCGCGTCTGTGACCTACACCATAGCTCACGGCAATGCCGGATCCTTAACCCACTGAGCGATGCCAGGGATCGAACCCGCAACCTCATGGTTCCTAGTCGGATTCGTTAACCACTGAGCCACAATGGGAACTCCTCTACATGCTTAAAGGGGGAAATACATAAGGGGAGAGACCATTAGTGAAACGTCAAAATGTTAGTCTTCCTATCTCAGAAATGGTTCAAGCTAAAGAGATCAAGAGTTAAATACAGATACAAATACCTCACATTTTCAATCAAATTTTCAAACCACCTGTGTAGGATATGCTAAGAGATTATAAAATGGTTCTACTACCACTAGTCTTTCATCATCCACCAGGCATTATAGGAAAGGAAAATAAATTATTGAGCTTTGGATGGGCTAGGGAGTGAGGTTTTCTTCAAAAAGATCTATTTATTATGTAACACATGGACCTATTCCGTCAACTCCAGTCCAATGAAAAAGATATCAAAGAGAACAAGTTTGGAGATCTTTTAAGTAAACCTCTATAGAGTTAAAGCTATGTTTATAAATTCCTCCAGAATCTCATTCCTCTTTTTTCTGCAAAGCTTATACCACTGCATCTATGTTTTATAATTTAGCGCTTAAGTACGCACCTATATAATACGTACAGATTTGCATACGTACATGAACATATGTACATACATAAACAGTGAAAAAACACTAGTGTATATAATAAACAAAAGTTACTGTCATAAAATTGCAAAAATTTTAACACAAAATTATTTTTACAATTTGTCAATTTTGTTAAATACATTTCAAGTATAAGTACATTCATCATGCTGCTGTTTGGCAATCCATTGTAGGAACAGCTCATAATTTATTTATACTTTACCACCTTGAAATCTACTTCCATTTGTTTTATTTTCTATTGCAAATAAAGTTGAAATGGGTTAACATTGTACTTATCTCCTTCTACAAAATACAGGAAACTTTTGATATAGTGGTACCAAAAGGGGTTTTCCTGGTTCTTAAGTTATGGGTATAATACTTTTTTTTTCTCATTTAGTAATAATGATACCTATGTGTCTGTGTATCTATCTATTAAATTATATATAAATATGAGAGAGAAAAAGAGAAAGAAGATAGTCCCTTCAATAAGTGGTGCTGAGAAAAGTAGACAGCTACATGCAAAAAAAAAAAAAATGAAATTAGAACACTCTCTAATACCATGCACAAAAACAAACTCAAAGTGAATTGAGACTTAAATATAAGACCAGATATATAAAAATATAAAACTCTTAGAGGAAAACATAGGCAGAACATTCTGACATAAACCACAGCAGTATCTTCTCAGATCCACTTCCTAAAGTAATGAAAATAAAAATAAATATTAAAAAATGGGAACTAATTAAACTTAAAATGTTTTTTACAGATAAGAAAACCATACAACCATATAAATAAAACCATATAAATAAAATGAAAACACAAACCACAGAATGGGAGAATATATTTACAAATGAAGTGACTGACAAGGGATCAGTCTTCAAAATATACAAATTTACCTCCTGCAGCTCAATATAAAAAAAAAATCAAAAAATAGGCAGAAGATCTAAACAGACATTTCTCCAAAGAAGGCATACAGACAGCTAAAAAGCACATGAAAAGATGTTCAAAATCACTAATTATTGGAGAAATACAAATCAAAATTACTATGAGGTACCACCTTACACCAACCAGAATGGCCATCCTACAAACAGTAAGTGCTAGGGAGGGTGTGGAGAAAAAGGAACACTTCTACACTGCTGGTGGGAATAAATTGGTGTAACCATTATGGAAAAGTGTAACCATTATGGAAAAGAGTTCCTCAAAAAACTAAAAATAAAACTACCATATGATACAGCAATCCCATTCCTGGGCATATATCTGAAGAAAACCAGTTTTCGAAAAAGATACATGCACCCCAATGTTCACTGCAGGAGTACTTACATTAGCCAAGATATGTAAGCAAACTAAATGTCCATCGACAGAAGAATGGATAGAGAAGAATGGATAAAGAAGATGTGGTATGTAAATACAACGGGATATTATTCAGCCATAAAAAAGAATAAAATACTGCCATTTGCAGCAACATAGATAGACCCAGAAATTATACTGTTAATCAGATATTAAAAAACAAACATCATATGACATCACATATGTGGAATCCAAAGGAAAAAAAAAAAAGGGAAACAAATGAACTTACTTGCAGAACAGAAACAGACCACAGACTTTGAAAGTCCTGGTTACCAAAGGGGACGTGTGACAGGGGGTCGGGGAGGTGTAATGAGGGTCTGGTACTTGAATATACACACTGAGGTATATGGAATGACTGGCCACTGAGGACCTGCTATTTAGCACAGAGAACTCTACCCAATATTCTGTGATAATCTATGTGGGAAAAGAATCTGAAAGGCAAATGGATGTGTGTACATGTATAACTGAATCACTCACTGTAAATCATCTCTACTTCAATAAAACTTTAAAAATGAAAAAAACTTTATATATCTTGTCTTCTCTCCTCAGGTTTATGTTACACTGTTGGGCTATTCTTGGCCTCTAAAATTCTATAAGAATTTAATACAGAATTTTTCAATTTTAATGAAAAAAACCTTGGTAATTTTGATTTCATTGGTTTGAATTTACAGACATAGAGAATTAATATCTTTTGAATACTGAGCATTCCCATCCATAAATACATCTTTGCACATAATTGTCTTATTTTAAAACATTCATTAAAAATTATAATTATACCTATAAATATTTTATCTTTTTTGGTTTATAGATACCAAAACAGTGGTATACCGGAAAATGCTACACTATTGTGAGATTTTTAAATTATACTTTGCAATTGGTTGTTGCTAGCATACAAATTTTTATACGAATGTATATCCATGAACTTACTATGCTCAGGAAATAATGAATAATCAAATCTTTGGCTAGTTTTTCTACTTGAATACTACCTGCAAATGAAGAAAAACCATCCCCACTTCTAATATATATCTATACCATTATTATTGCCATTATTATTTCACCTAGGACAACCCCTGTAATACCAAAAGCAATAAAATAATGATGTATTTTCACTTTTACTGATAACTAAGGAAACATTTCTAATAGCTTTCGAAACATTTACTAAAATGCGTGAAGTTTTTCTGTCTTTATTTTCTTAATATGGTTAGGGATATTTGCTTTGACTTCTCTGCAAATATGTTGAAATTTGGTAATAAGTATTCAGCATTTATCAAATGACTTCTTGTTTATGTTGAAGACTTGTTATATTGTTTATGTTATCTAATTTTATACTTTAATTTTATAATAAGGTAAAATTTACTACTCGATTAAATATGCTAGTGTTAAATAGTCATTCCATCCCTGGTTCTATAGTTCTCCAAAATATATGCACCTTCTTCATGTGTGAGGCTATCTTATTCTCAGTCATACTTCTGAGTTTCCACTGTTGCACGGAATTTATTTTTTTCCTTCTCTAAAAACTCAGGGGACAATATAACCTCACTCTAATTCTAAAATTTCTTCTCACACCCTTAGAATCCATACCAGTGTTAGGTTTCCTTAATTTATATTGTATTTACCGTCCTTATAATGTGTAACTATTTAACTAAAATAAGTGACTATTCTTTAACTAACTTTATTACTGTTTGAAAGAATCTTGCCCTATATTCCTTTTCATCTCTTCCATATTTTATCATAGTTGTATAAGATGAATAATTAATATATAATGATTGATTCATTGATTAAAAGAGAAAACAGAGATAGAATATGTAAGTCAGGAAAAGAACACACATACACATACAAACAGAAAAACATCCAGAGAGTACAGTTTATATATCTGAGAGAAAGGAATGAAATTAGGAATACAGAAAAATTCCTTTTCTAAAAAATATAGTTTATGAGATTGACCAAGGTTGGAATATGAAGAGTAGAAGAGTATTTTAGTGTACACTGTTTGAAAGCGACTGCTTTTGGAAATTTTAATTTTCTAATAAATTATTACTGCTAGTTGCTGTTCATCAAAAAAATAAAACAGTTCACAACTCAACAGCTTTTCTGTACATGCTATGGCAGTACGGTTCAAAGAGAAAGGGTACTGAATAGACAGGAATATATATATACATATATATATATTTGTAAAAACTGTACTTGTTACACTGTGCACAAAGCTTTTAAATACCAAATAAATATAAAACTGCACTCTTCTGAAAGATGTTTCTAGTATTTTTCGCTCACTTCCATATGTATTATGCACAGTGAAACCATTTTTATAAAGCAATGACTTAGGAAAACCAAGCCTATTTGTTCATTAAACCATTACTTTGTTTTTATTACAAATTATAGGTTTGCATTTCTGCATAAAGTTTGTAAATCTAGCAATGTAAAATACTGACATATTTCAAAAACAAAACTGAAGGAGTTCCTGTTGTGGCACAGCGGTTAACGAATCTGACTAGGAACCATGAGGTTGCGGGTTCGATCCCTGGCATCGCTCATTGGGTTAACGATCCAGCGTTGCCATGAGCTGTGGTGTAGGTCACAGGTGCGTCTCGGATCTGGCATTGCTGTGGCTCTGGAGCAGGCTGGTAGCTACAGCTCCGATTAGACCCCTAGCCTGGGAACCTCCACATGCCACGGGTGCAGCCCTAAAAAATGACAAAAGCAAAAAAAAAAAGAAAAAGTGAAGTAAAATCTAAGAATCCTTTTGATTTAATGCTCTTATATTTTTAAGAGAGAAAAATAATAATGCAAGACTCAAAATAGTGTAGCAGATGGCATGCTTCTCTTCATTTCACTTTTTGACTGGCCACCTGCATGAGGATGACGATATAGCTGAGCTCTTTGTGCTACTGTCATTGCTACAGCCACATATTTTAAATAAAGTTGTATCATGAATTATCTGTCTGACTCTGGGCAAAACACCAAATACATTATCTCTTAGTCCTTTTTTTCACTGGTATGAGATGAGTCTATACCTACCAGCGTTTTTTTTTGTTTTGTTTTGTTTTCATGGCCATACCCCCGGCATATGGAAGTTCACAGGCCAGGGATTGAATCTGAGCTGCTTTAACAATGGATTCTTTAACCCACTGCGTGGACTGAACACACATCTTGACAGCAGCCTGAACCACTGCTGTCAGGTTCCTTTTTTTTTTTTTTCTGTCATTTGTCATTTTAGGGCCGCACCTGTGGCATGTGGAGGTTCCCAGGCTAGGGGTCTAAACGGAGCTATAGCTGCCAGCCTATGCCAGAGCCACAGCAACGCCATTTTCGAGCCGCGTCTACGACCTACACAACAGCTCACAACAATGCTGTTTCCTTAACCCACTGAGCGATGCCAGGGATCAAACCCACAACCTCATGGTTCCTAGTCGGTCTCACTCATTAACCACTGTGCCACGATGGGAACTCCAGCAGTCAGGTTCTTAACCCGCTGCACCACAGCATGAACTCCCCCAGCATTTCTTAAAGTATGTTATTCAGAAAATTAGTCCCACGATGTATTTGTCATAAAAATATGAGTATATGTGTAGATAGATAGATAATATGTAGGTCTGTCAGTGCAGGTGCACATACACACATTTTTCCCCAGAAATGCTGCCAAATAAATGATCCCCTAGAGACTGACAATGTTCCTGAGCCATATTACATAAGAGCTGAGAATTCCTGATGTTCGGAAAGCTGATCATTCAATACAATACTCTGAAAAAATTCTTGTTAAATACTGTTGTGATATTTTCAAGGTCACTATCATATCACAGTTGTTTTTACTTGATAATTCTAACCCTAGCAACATATTTTGAGGGAGAATAATTACCGAACTACAAAAAAAAAATAAAATGCCCCACATAATCATCTGTTTCCAGCAATATAAGCTGACAATTTGTCCCCAGCCAAGAGGTTTTTTGGTTTTGTTTTTATTCTCTTGGCTGTACCTGTGGCATGTGGAAGTTCCCCTGCCAGGGATCAAACCCATGCCACATTAGTGACCCAAGCTGTTGCTGACAACACCAGATCCTTAACCTGCTATTCCACAAGAGAACTCTAACAGTTTTTAATACTTAACACAAATGGAATACTAGAATACCAAATTTGTCTTGAGTGAAATAATCTAAGAATTCTGGGCATGACTATCACCCTGAGGAAGACCAAAGAGTTAATTTATATGAATACCTCAAGAAACAGCAGAAGAAATATTCAGCATGTATAAGTTAGGTTTACTCAGGTTTATACATTGGGTCTTTGGAAACAAACTTTCATTTTTCTATTTGCAAATAAATCTTTGATTTTCAGGATATTGCAGAAAATTATTTTTTAAACATGAGGCAGTTAAAATTTTAAGCATTTATATATTATTTTTAAAATAAAATTTAGCAAAAATAGAAAAAATCCATTAGGGGTACAATTTTTAATAAATATTTTGAGCATTGGATGTTTCAGAGTAGGCAAAATTGAGGGTAGAGTAGAAACATAATTTAGGATTCTTTAAGAGATCTGAGCACTCTCAAAATTATCAGAAAAACAACTTAGATTTTTTCTAAAAATCATTTTTAAAGAAAAGGCTTTTTTAATACATTAAAAACCAATATTAGTGCTGCTTTAATACATTTTGTAGCTTTAATTTTTAGTCATGAAAATTCCAGTCATGAAAACTCTAGTCTTGTGAAAATTGTATTAAAACAAGAAAAAGGAATCAGGAAAAAGAACATTACAAAGACACAGTGAGAAAGAATTTCATGATTTTACTGAGAAAATAAAGATATTTACAAAATAAATAAATGATGAGAAAACAAAAAACAAAAGGTTAAAGATAACAAGTGTGGGAGATCCCTGGTAACCTTGTGGTTAAGGATTCTGTATTGTCACTGCTATGGTGGCTCAGGTTCACTGCTGTGGCTTAGGTTTGATCCTTGGCCCAGGGAACTTCCACATACCACACCACACATAATAAGCGTGATTCCCTTATGTTAATTATCTAAGTTATAAATGATGATGGACAAAGGGAATTTAGGAAACTTAAAGACCTCACATTTCCATAATAAAAGGATTAAACATGTTTGGCTTCAATTAGATTACTTACTATAATCTACTTTTATCTTCTGATTATCAATCTTTTATCTCATTAGACTTTAAGGTTTGTGAGGGTAAAGAATGGGTACACAAGAGTCCAAGTTAGCCAACATGGACAATAAAGAGTCTAGAGAATTCTATCACTACTCAGGAAGATAGACAGGATCAGGACACTCTTATTGCCTAGCCAGGAAGAATAAACAGTGACCATCTGGATTTTGACATCTCTGGAATATCCTGTGGAGTTTATGTTTCCTTGAATCTACACTGTGAAACGTGAGCTCTCCAATGAAACCTTAGCTTGTCCTCACTATTTTCCAAAATGGTAAGATCACATTTAACCTTATTTAGTTATGCAAATCACATTTTAAGAGAGTTATATTTAAATTAAAATTTATACACAGAAATGAAATGGGTCTGAAATACATATGTTAAAAAAAAAAATGTTGGAAGCTGAGTTTGCTATCCTGAAGATAAACTGACTCAAGATGGGAGAAATAGTAGAATATAATGGCAGCTTTTAAAGATTTGAAAAGCAGACTAATATGAATGGAATCAGATACAATGGTTTTCACAGATACAATAAAATCTCATAAATAAAGGGCTAATGATTTCCCTAAAATATAAGGATTTAGGTTCCAACTCTGCCTCAAAACAGTGAACCACTATTGTTGGTGGTATCAAAGCATAGCCAGACAAAAACAGGCATTAAAGAGGAATTAAACATCAGAAGTTTATATGCTTTTCACAATCTCACCTAACCCTGATACAGTATCAAACTTAATTTTGGTGAACCTCTGCAAATTAGGTCTAGATCTCTAAAAGAAAGTTAAATTCTTACTATATAAGTGTTTGCTCATTCACTGGTATCAGATCATGAAATCAGCTTCTCTTTCTTAGCATTACTTGTAAATAAATTTTCTTTAAGTTGTTCATCTTTTCTAGTTTGGTGTATATCAGTCATCTCAGGAGGGAACTTTCATTTTGGTAGAATTTGTATTTCATCTAGCACACTGAAAACTGATTTTTCTTCCGCATCGTGAAATCTGTACTTTAATAATTCATCAAATGCGAACCAGCCAACGGATCTTTTGAAACCTGTCTTTTGCCTCTACTTGACTGCTTTTGGCCTTTGTTCTGTGTCATAAAAAGGGTCTTAACATGTGGAAAAAATCATCAGAAATTTGAAGATTTTATTCTTAGACACATAATCTTGAACAAATTCTTGACAATGACAGGGCTATCAAAGGAGTATGGCATCCACCTGGGCAGATTTTCCCAGATAGCTCCCCAAATGACTGATCTTCAGGCAAGTCAATGGATACCAATGTAAGTAAGCCCTATCTGGCCAGTCACTTTTCAGAGCACAGTCAGCCAAGGATCCAGATGTTACTGCTGCTGCTACTATTACTAAAAAAAAAAAAAAAAAAAGTGTGTCAACCAGGTAAGTGGGACACACAACTTCACTATTCCCTTTACATCTGCTGTGCTTTTCATTTTATTTCTAGGGAAAAATTAGAAAAAAAAGAAGCTCAAAGAGTTACACATGATGTGGAAAACACTGGGAATTCAAAAGTGCATTAACTACCAGTTATGGCCCTTAGCTTAAAAGATTATGTTAAGCCCTTGATAGTGTTCAGTATATCTCATCAGCATTCATGATACTCTTTTATCTTTGTGGAGGGCATTTTTCTTCTCCTGTGGCCTATCCAATCTAACTTCGTACTTAACAATATGCAAAGGCATGCCTGATACATCTGGCTACATCAAAACAAACTTGCTGAACATGATGTTAACACAGCTAACACAGTTAAGAGTGTTAGTGAAGAAAGCGATTTACTCTAAGAGTGAGGTAAAATATGTTCCTCCTGTTCTAGCTTCTTAACAAACTTTGGTGATAACCTTTGAAATGATTAATACTAAACATACATTAAAGCTTCTATGGAGATTTATTCCATAGGAAGTACTATTTTGCTAAATCACCTCCTGGGGAAAAAAGGATAGGAATTAATACCAGTGTGTGTTTTAATGAGGATTGCTAATATATACTTTTTTTTTTTGAAGAAATAGGTTGAAAGCTAAAAGAATTTTCAAATAATATATGAAAATATTTATATTCGTGAGAAATTTACATAGAATCTTATAAACACTGTTACCCTTTTCAAATAAATTTTGTTTTAATGTTCCTTGAAATGAATAGTTTCTATTATGATGATTGTTCTTCAATGATTAAAATCTTATTATGTTTATATTTCAATAACTTTATAAATGTTTTAAAAAGGAATTAGCTGATAAATGCCTCACGGAAAGTCCATGAGATATCTAATACAGATATTTCTTTAAGTTATTTTAGAACTACACTTAATGAGTCTGTATTATTAACATTCACAGTGAATACCTATCATGGAGGGGAAAAAAGAACATAATACTTATTCTTTCTTCTTCAGAAACATCTAAATTTATTAACTAAAATTTTATTTAAATTTACTTATTAATGTATTTAAATTAATTTATATATTTATTTATTAAATATATATAGTTAGTGTTTTTTAAAAAAATTTAATCTCAAATTTTTAAATCTCTTTGCCCATTTCCTAATGGTTATTGATGCCTCCAAGAAAGAAGCACAGAACCCTTTGAAGAATCTTTCTGAATATGCAGAAGGCCTAAGGGTCCATTTTATATAACCAACCCTATCTCTCTGCACTATTTCCCTTTTAATTCATTCTGTATGCTGACATTCCTAAGAGCGTGTGCTGGGTTAAAATATATTTGGCTTAAAAATTAAGAGAAATATTTCATATACAGTGAATTTTTGTTAAATTCCCAGTGAGAAGAAGCTATAATACAATACACAGTTTTTCTTAGTTTATTTGACCAATGATGCTTTTCGCTGCTGATCATTTTTCTGGAATAATACCTTAAGGAACATATTCTTCAAAATGCTTCAGCTGCATTTACTCCTTTTTTGTTGTTGTTGTTAAATACCATGCACTGTCATGCCTCTGCCTGTTATGCTGAAAATTTTTACATTTCTCTTCCTGTATAAAACCTTATGCATTCTTCAAAGTTAAATTCTGTTTTTAATTCTTTGTCAATTATTTCCCTGACTTTTGCAGACTATGCTAATTCATCACTCTCACTCCATATCTCCATATTGCATAGCTCTTTTCCCATTATTTTAGTAGTTTTCATATACTCTCACTGTTGTCAAACTTCATCAAAGCTAAGGAATAAATGGGTCTATCATTATACCGAAAATTTTAATCCACTAAGAAATCAAAATTCACTGTTAATGTAATTAATATCAATGTATAATTCTAGATAGACTTACTTTATACTAGTAAAAATAAACTTTTTAGGCATATTTTAAAATAATTACATGACACTTTCATGCAGACATAAGATGGAAAATGTAAGTGAAATTAAAGGATAAAGTTTTCTAAAACTACTCCAAATTCTGACTTCAACTTTTGCAAAATTACTTTCAACTCAGGATTGTAAACATTTGCTATAAATATCAGTCTCTATCATCAAGAGCATTCATAATTTATTTCTTAAGAGAGGGCTGCACTACTGCCTCTAAGATCTACTTCTAAGTCATACCCTCCTAGTCTATAAATTTTGCTATTGTTGTTTTCTTGATATCACTGCATATTCCATGCATGTGAAAACAATGACAGTTTTACAACAATAACAACTTGTCAAAAATTGTAATACACTACTGACTATAAGACTCATCCTACTTTTAGAGCTCTTACAATGTGAAAAACATACCCCTTAGAACTAGGAATTGTGAGGTTCCTTCATGGCTCCGCAGTAACAAATCCAGCTAGCATCCATGAGCATACAGTTCGATCTCTGGCCTTACTCAGTGGGTTAAGGATTCAGCGTTGCCATGAGCTGTGGTGTAGGTCGCAGATGCAGCTCATATTCCTCTTTGCTGTGGCCGTGATGTAGGCCAGCAGCTGTAGCTCAGAATCAATCTCTAGCCTGAAAACTTCCATATGCTATGAGTGTGGCCCTAAAAAGACTAAAAAAATAAAAATAAATTGAGGAAGTGTGATATTTTTCCACTTCCCCAGTAAACAAAGTATCTCTTGAGAAAAGCGCCTTGTCTTCTTTAGAAATATCCACTCGCAATCTCAATTTCCACCTACAGATACATATACACCCTCGCGTGCATGCACAAACACACTCCTTTTTGAGGGTTTTGCAAATAACTATGCTTTTGTTGATGCACTTGTTTAAATATTTCCTGCTGTGCTTTCTGATACATATTTATTAAACGTTTTTGATGTTATAACCCCTAAATTGAATGATAAGTACGTGAACAGACATGTGCAGGTTTGGAGTAGCGGAGCAGTTCCTCCCTAAGACTTAAACATTTATTTCTCATTGCAGATGTCTGCACATATTGAGCCAATTTGCTCTGTAAAACATAAAAGGTCTTACCAATATCTGTTTACAACCAAGAAGTCTAAGGGGTTACTGTTATCTAATAATTATATCTACAGTGAGTAAACAATAGCATAACGTACTTTTCGACAATTCCTAAGCATACTTTTGAAAACTGTTTTTGCATAACTTATATACAGTCAGAAAAGAGCTCTACCAATTTATTAAAATATCCTTCTCATATATATTTTAAAAACAAATAGAACTTCCCTCCTGATGAGTAAGTCTATTTATACAGACATGTAGCACTGACTAGAGTAGCCGAGCAGTTTTAAATACTAACAGAAAATGTTAACAATTTTTTTTATCTCACTTTGCTCAGGAAATTTGGCAATTGCCTAACTTGGTTTATTTAATGATAATTTAACATACTGTCAAAATCTGGGACTATTTCCAAACTCAAAACAGAATGTAAAGTTAATACTCCTTAGGTAAATACTTTTATACCGAAGGTATCATTGCTTTCTAGGGAGCCACAGGAGTTATCATAGGTCAAAGTATCAAAATCCATGAACTTCGAATTTTATGATACTGGTTAAAAATAAATTCATATTTTTGTCAATATTGTCTTTAATATGTAAGATAATATTTTATATGTCCCTTCAACTTTTAGGAAACATTTAGTTTGACTTTTAGGAAATATTTAGCTTGGGATAAGGAAGAAAATTTTAAAGGCATAAAGGAAGGCTGAAGCAAATGAAAACACTAATTCACAAATATACATTTACCTTAATACTGATAACAGCATTATTTATAATAGCCAAGATATGGAGGCAACCTAAGTGTATATCAAGAGATGAATGGATAAAGAAGATCCCACAAAAAAGGGATACTATTCGGCCATGAAAATGAATGAAATGTTGCCATTTGTAACAACATGGATGAAACTGTATGATATTGTTTAGTAAAGTAAGTCAGACAGAGAAAGATAAATACTAAACATAATCACTTATATGTGGAATCTGAAAAATAAACGAATTAATGAATATAATAAAACAAAACCAGACTCACAAAAACAATTTAGTGATAGTAGTTACCAGTGGAAAGAAGGAAGGGGGAAGGGGCAAGATAGGGCAAGGGATTTAAGGTGTAAAATTAGGTATAAAGTAAATAAGGCACAAGGATACACTATACAACAGAGAATATGATTAATATTTTATAATAACTTTAAATGGACTATAAAGATACTGAGTCAGTATGCTGTACACCTGAAACTAATATAATATTGTAAGTTAAGAAAAACAAAAAAATAAAGTTTAAGATACTGTTTTACCTCATAAGTCTTAACAATCTTATTTCCATGTTGTTGGACAAGTATGTCAGAGGATTTACTTAATGAATTTAACTTAAAACATGGCTGGTCATCAAAATGATGCACGGAAGTAATATTCAGTTACATTTAGAAAGGTATACAAATGAAGAACAAGTTTTTTTCTCTTTAGAAAATATTGCTTATTAAAATAAAATAAAAAGAAATATGAATGAAATCAAAAGAAATTAAAATGATGGGTTAAATAGTATAGTCTACAGAATCACTTAAGATTCTCTTTTTATTACATATATAAATGTAACAGTGAGTGAATGGTTTGGAATCTAAATGGAGAATAGTTTTAATGAAGGTTTTCATATAGTCACATCTTTTTTCAATCTTGTTTTCTGAGAAGAACTAGAAAAAATGACTTTAGTCTTGGCAGAGTCATGACAGCCAAAGTTGTATGTGTGTGTGTGTACGTGTGTGGACATTTGTGTGTGTGGGAACATACTGGAACAGTGTGAAATCAAAAAAGAATACTGTCCCAAAATATTCTGAAAATAAAAAATCTAGATGTATTAAGCTAACATTAGGATGTTCAAAATATATCACATTACTTTAAGTCATGGACTATGTAATATTTCACAGATTTGCAAAATGTTCCTTTTTCTCTTGTAGTAAACACTAAAATTATTTAAGATAATAACATTTCTGGTACTGACTGGATGGTACTCAATATATAGTGTATAAATTTATCTGATGAAGTTTTGAAAGTTGCCTTAAATCCTCTGTATTTACAGTCTCTCTCCCTCTATGTATATATTCACATATATATATATATAAACATGTATGTATAATTAAACATAATATATAAAATACTGAAATAAAATTGATCAGTCAATTTTCTATCATTCTTAGAAGCTAAAAGTTTGAACAACTGAATCAGTGTTTTAGACAGAAAAGTTACATCTAAAAGGCCAGCATTAAAAAATAACACAAAATATTCACAAAATAGAAAGAGACTCAAAGATTTCAAAACCAAACTTAAGGTAACCAAAGGGGAAACAACAGGGCAGGGGATAGATATGGAGGTTGGGACTGGCATATACACACTACTATACACAAAATCCATCAGTAACAAGGACATACTATATAGCCTGGGGAAATCTATTCAGTACTCTTTAATAGCCTATATAGGGAAAGAATCTGAAAAAGAATATCTGTGTGTGTGTGTGTGTGTGTGTGTGTATGTGTGTGTGTGTGTATGTACACACATATATACACATATGTGTGTGGCTGATTCACTTCGCTATACACCTAAAACAAACTTCACATTGTTTGTCACCTATAAAGTCCAATACAATATATAAGGAAAAAAAAAAAAAGACTACAGAATAAAGATCAGGATTCTGAAAAATTTAAAAAAGATACCAGTATTTTACCTTGTAAAGATTCCTAAGTCTATATGTAGACTCATAAAGTAATGCAGTTTTAATGTTTTATTAATTTATTAAAACACTTGAACCACCTAAAAAATGGTGTTCAAAGGAAAGATAAACTTTTTTTTTTTTTTTGTCTTTTTGCCTTTTCTAGAGCCGCCCTCACAGCATATGGAGGTTCCCAGGCTAGGGGTCTAACAGGAGCTGTAGCCGCCAGCCTACACCACAGTCACAACAACGCAGGATCCAAGCTGCGTCTGCAACCTACACCACAGCTCACGGCAACGCCGGCTCCTTAACCCACTTAGCGATGCCAGGGATCGAACCCGCAACCTCATGGTTCCTAGTTAGATTCATTAACCACTGAGCCACAATGGGAATTACAAAGGAAACATAAGTTATGATTATTTTTATTTTTATTATGTTTAAGTATGCAAAAAAACCTGAAGTCCTTGTATATATTTTTTATTTTCCAGAAATCATTAGTTTTTAATGGAGCAGAACTGTTGCAAAGCACAAATCCAAGGCCATCATTTGAAAGACATATAACCTGGAGATTGATTTATTCATTGACCATTCTATTCTGTTTATAGTGACCTTTCTCACCTCAAAGGCTAAAAAAAAAAAAGAAAACAATCAAACCTAAAAAAAATTTATTTAAATCTACATTTCCTAAACTCTTCTGCAGCTCAGTCATTTTTGAATGATTAACATTCTACAAACTAATGCACATCTATGATTTTTAATTCAGAACTGAATTCTGTAGAATAGAGAATCACAGTGCAAGGCATCCATTTATTGACACAAATTGCAGCAAGTTCCCAGAATTTGGCAGCTTCCCAAGGCTTCATTGGCAGTTTGGTCAATTGTGGTCATAATATCATAATCTCAGAAGCTGAGAATTGCTGCAGAAAGCATGGCTTAGAATCTACCATTCCAGGTCTCAAAATGATTTGTAAGCCACCTAAGACTTATTGTCATTCCTACAAGAGCATTTCTCTTTTCTGCAATTGAACCACGAGGATGACACAATTGTGGGGAGAAGTTACAGACATCATTCTCATAGAGAAGTAAGTATTTGTAAATTATAATATGACACTTTTTAAGATAGTGATGTAGTTGGCACTAATCTAAGTATTTAAGGGTAAGATATGATCTGACAACTTTTTTTTTTTTTTTTGGCTGCACCTGTGGCATGGGGAAGTTCTCAGTCCAGGGACTGAACACATGCCACTGCTATAACCAGAGCACAACAATGACAATGCCAGATCCTTAACATGCTGAGCCATGAGGAAACTCCTGATTTAACATTTTTAACTGAATCTCTTTGGATTCTTTAGAAGCAAAAGGCCAAAGAATGTCAAGAGAAGTAGAGACAAGTTAAATGGCAATAGAAAAGAAGACTTCAAAACTAGTTCTATGAGGCCAGCATCACCCTAATACAAAAAAAAAAAAAAAAAAAGGAACTAGAAAACTACAGTACCACATCTTCATGAAGATAGCTACAAAATTTCATAATACAGTTTTAGTAAATCTTTTCAATAGTACATAAAAAGTATTATACATCATGACCAAGTTGAGTTTATCCTGATATATAAGGCAAATTTAACTTCTGAAAAATTACAGAGCAAGATTATGTGAGATAGATAAATGAAATGTTTGAAAAATCAATATTAACAGAATAAAAAGGAAAAAATTTAAAAGGCATCTCAATAGATACAAAAAATGTATTTGCCAAAATTTAACAACGATATATACTAAAAAAAAAAAAAAACCTAAAAATTTAGAATAGAAGGGAAATGTCTCAGTCTTTTAAAGGACACATATAAAAAGTTTTGACTTTAATGTTGACCACTTGAAATTATGGGAATAAAGTAGGTTGTCCAAAGATACTATAAAAAATTAGAAAATGTAGGGACAAATCTTTTACTAAATTTTAAATCAGGCAGAGTAAGGGAAATTGTGAAAAACAGTTTTATAGTTGTCAAATTCATTAAAGGAGAACAATATCAACGTTATCTTTGAAACTAATAAGATATATATATATATATATATTTATATATAAAACATACATTTTTTTTTCTCTTTCTATCTTTTTTTTTTGAAAAAGCAAGATGTGGACTGAAATGAAGAATGACAATTTGGCCACTGGCTGCTTTTGGAAAATCTAATTTTCATAGAATTATAGAGACTGTAGGAAATTGGAAGAGGTGAGTAATTTGAGACCAACATTGACTACTGCATTAAGATTAAGCAATCTACAGATTAAGATTAAGCAATCTACAGATTCAATGCAATCCCTATCAAATTACCCATGATATTTTTCACAGAACTAGAACAAACAGTCCAAAAATTTATATGGAACCACAAAAAACCCAGAATCTTCAAAGCAATCCTGAGGAACAAAAGCAAGCAGGAGGCATAACTCTACCAGACTTCAGGCAATATTACAGAGCTATAGAAATCAAAACAGTGTCGTACTGGTAACAAAACAGGCATGCATACCAATGGAACAGAATAGACAACCCAGATATGAACCCAGACATCTATGGTCAATTAATATTTGACAAAGAAGGTAAGAATATAAAGTGGGAAAAAGGCAGTCTTTTCAGTAAGTGGTGCTAGGAAAATGGGACAGCCACATGTAAATCAATGAATTTGGAACACACCTTTGCACCGTGCACAAAAATAAACTTAAAATGGCTTAAAGACTTAAATGTGAGACAAAACACCATCAAACTCCTAGAAGAGAACATAGGCAAAATATCCTCCCACATCAACCATACAAATGCTTTCTTAGGTCAGTCTCCCAAGGCAACAGAAATAAAAGCAAAAATGAACCAATGGGACGTAATCAAACTGACAAGCTTTTAAACAGCAAAGGAAATCATAAAATAAAAGACAACTTACAGAATGGGAGAAAATAGTGTCAAATGATACAACTGACAAGGGCTTAATCTCTAAAATATGCAAACAACTTATACAACTCAATAGCAAAAAAAAAAAAAAAACCACAATCCAGTTGAAATGGTCAAATGATCTAAACAGACATTTCTCCAAAAAAGATATACAGATGGCCAACAAGCACATGAAAAAATGCTCAACAACACTGATCATTAGAGAACTGCAAATGAAAACTACTATGAGGTACCACCTCACACCAGTAAGAACGGCATCATTAATAAGTCCACAAATAACAAATGCTAGCGGGGGTATGGAGAAAAGGGAACCCTCCTGCATTGTTGGTGGGAATGTAAATTGGTACAACCATTATGGAAAACAGTATGGAGATACCTCAGAAATCCAAATATAGAACTACTATATGACCCAGCAATCCCATTCTTGGGCATATATCTAGACAAAACTTTCCTTGAAAGAGATACATGCACCTGTATTGCATGTGCAGCACTATTCGCAATAGCCAAGACATGGAAACAACCTAGAAGTACATTGACAGAAGAATGGATTAAGAAAATGTGATGTATATATACACAATGGAATGCCACTCAGACATAAAAAGAACAAAACGATGACATTTGCAGCAATATGGACGAAACTAGAGACTCTCATACTAAGCAAAATAAGTCAGACAGCGAAAAGACAAATACCAAATGACATCACTTGTATCCAGAATCTAATACATGGCAGAAATGAACCTTTGCATATAAAAGAAACCCATGGACTTGGAGAACAAACTTGTGGTTGCTGAGTGGGAAGGGGAGAAAGTGGGATGGACTGGGAGTTTGGGGTTAATAATTGCAACTACTGCATTTGGAATGGAAAAGCAATGAGATCCTGCACAGGGAACTATATCTAGTCACTAGTGATGGAACAGATGGGGAATAATGTGAGAAAAAGTATATCTATATATATATATATGTGTGTGTGTGTGTGTGTGCGTGTGTGTATACATATAAATACGTATATATATATATATATATGAGGGGTGGGGGGTGTTTGACTGGATCACTTTGCTGTGCAGTAGAAGTTGACAGAACACTATAAAGCAACTATAATGGAAAAAATAAAAATCATATTAAAAAAGAAACAAATTTTGGTGGTAAATAGTGAGTTCACTCATGGTAGCTTCTGAAGTTTCTTTGACCCATTTGACCCTTACTTATAAGAACAACAGGAACGTGTTTATTTCCTGAGGAAAAATGTCAGCAGGGAGAAAGAGCTTATAAACACACAGAAGAGAAGGGCTATTTAAAAAGCAATATCCTAAAAGAGGAAGGATAATGACAAGGGAGCAAAAATTGGAGTTATAATAGTGTTTTTAGTGAAGACAAAGTTCTTTGTTTTTAAATATATGAAGTAAAAATAACTATACATGTATCCTTTCAGCATGGTACCTGGAGAGTTGTATGTTTTAAAATTACTTAAAATAAAGTGGAAAACTATATAGATAAATCAGTGGGCGGACAAAAGTTTTTGTGTATTTTGTAAACTTCAAATTAACAAGAATGGAATGGAATGCAAAACAACAGCTTAGAAGAGATCCACTGTTTATTACAGACAATAGTTTCTTGGTTTTCTGGTTGGTTTTATTTAACTCTGTAGACTTTTTCTAGGTCACAGAGCACATCAATACTTGTATTTTTTTAGTACGAAGAAAAGCATTTTAGAATTATGGTGAAAATTACATCAGTAACTCTTTTTGGAGCCTACAAACTTTACTCTGCCATTTTATTCCAAAGTGTGCATCTATAAGCCATCTTTTTTTTTTTTTTTTTTTTTTAATGAATGTTAACATGTTAACAGGAGCTGCCCTTTACTGGAGGAGCCTCAACTGAATTAATATGTGGATACTCTGGGAGTTATTTAAGAATGAATAATACATTCCATGGCCTAAGTATATTAAATTTACTAGATAGGATTTTTGTTTAAAGTAAAATTCTAAACAACCTTTAATATTAATACCCTTTTTATGCAGAAAGTTCAGCTAATAACTAGACTTAAGCAGAAACATCATGGAGAAAGATGATTTTTCTACCAACAGATTTTTCAGAATGATACGCTTTGCTAAGAACATGAATGTTATTTATCTATTGTTTACATTTGTTTTTTAAGTCATTTTTGCACTCATCTACTCAAAGGTAAACACATAGAATAAAATATTATTTCTTAAAGTCTAGAGGGATGTTAATATTAGGGCGTCTTAGTCATTTTAAGTAATTACATTTTTAATTTATTAAAAATAAGTCAATGAATTCTGAAATAAGAGACTAGCTGAAATTAATATTTAATCATTTGTCGTTCATCCTTTAACTTGAAAAGATGCTGTAATATCATGAGAGGAGGAGTAGATCTCTGAGATGATTTTATTTCTTGTGTATCAGAGTCATGGAATGGCGGCCATACCAGGTGTTTCATTACTACATATCCCACAATAAACTCTAGGATTAAAGATGTGAATGAGGATGAGAAAAGGTACAGAAAGGGAATGATATGGAGAGATGGAGGTAATGGAAAGACAGAAGAAGGGAAGGAGAGAGAAGACAATGAAAAGAATGGAATTCTAATGAAAAAAAAAAAAGATTTTTACTCTGGCTACCTTAAGCAAAAAGTGGCACAGGTTGTAAGGATGCATCATGGTCTCCAAAAATCCAAGGACATGGGTACACGTAAGTCTCAGGAATAAACTGAAACTAGATACTATAATACCTACCGGGGTCAGATTTATGAGCTTACAATCATTTAATGCATGTCTTACTCAGAAAGGTTTGTACTTAAATGTTAAGGTTCTGTAGTTAATTTTCAAATTCCCAAGAATTTATGTTTGAAATCGTATTTTATAAGTGAAGTTCAACAGAACAACGGAGCATGTCATAGTGGCTTGGAGCCCAGGCACCCTGGGTGGCTCTTCTTCCTACTGCCCCTCCTCTTTCCAGGCTGCCTGATTCCCTGTCCTCTGCCCCCCTGGTCTGCCAGCCCATACCCCCTCTCAGCTGCCCATGACCACTGCTGCACTTGTCTCCCAAAGCCTTGGTACCCCTATTGCCTCTAGCCCCTGACTCACCCTACAACTATGTAGAACACAGGTCAGAGTTTGAAATGCAGCATGGGCAATCACCATCATCACCACAGGCTGGCAAAGCCATGGCACATTCATCAGACAACTTGGCAGTTTGACACTGTCAGGTACCCATAATTTAGGTACCGAATGTGTTTCAACACAGAGATCACAATCCCTTGGGGGGTCTTCTATCACTACGGATTAGGGATGATCGGCTTATCGGAAAGATTTCCTTTTCCTTGCTGGATAAGAGCATCTTTGTCCTGTGGCTAGGTTGGTGGGAGGGGACAGTACTCAGGTGTTTATAACATCAGTGGGTGCCTCTGAAGGTCTATACTTGTCCTGCACGCACTCTCATTCTAAAGCAAGCACAACATTACACAAGAAATTAAAAAAACCTTCAGAAGTCAAGAAAAAGACCACAAGAGGTAAATAAGTTGTATATTTCAGTACCCTTAACAGCACTATTTTCTTTGCTTTTTTGAATAAGAAATCTCATGTTTTCATTAGCATTGGGCCCTGCAAATTATGTTGTCAGCCCTGATGCTAGCAACACTTTCCTTCTTTATCTCATCTTTGTTGCTTTCTAAATATCTTCTTTATCCTTCCATTTATTTCTGTAGCTCAACTCTTCCTCTGATATCATGACCCATAAGGCAAACACATGTGCAGAGATGAACACATACAAATATGGCTACTGGGAATATTCAAGTTTTCATATCAAACACTAAGAAATAATTTATTTTCCAGAGATAAGTACCCAATGAAGAGACTCCAAGTTCTATTTGCTCAACTTTAAGAATGTCTGCTTCCACTACAGCCACATTAATTTTGTGACTGGAAGAAAAGATGCCAGAAAAAAATTAGGAAATAATTTCAACTATGTATAAAATAAAGCAAAGCGCAGACTAATAGGGTCTCAGGTTCAGCAGAAATTTTCATAGTATACCTGCAAAAATAAATTCCATACTAAAATCACAATAAACTAGACAGTTAAAAATACACATATTATCTTTTGAAAATGAAATTGATAAGAAGCAACTCAGTATACATATCGGAAAACTATTATCTCAAAACTATGAGGGCAAGTAGGTATCAGGCCATTGCTTCCCACTATATCCCCTTACATTAGAACTGAGACCACTTAAGCAAATACAACTTATCTCTTTGTTTTAGGAAATATAATTGCAAACCAACACATCTTTTCACCAATTGCTTTAAAATATTAACATAGGAGTTCCCTTCGTGACTCGGCAGTTAATGAACCAGACTAGGATCCAGGAGAATGCACGCTCAATCCCTAGCCTTGCTCTGTGGGTTAAGGATCTGGTGTTGCTGTGAGCTGTGGTATAGGTCTCAGATACAGCTCGGATCCCACTTTGCTGTGGCTGTGGTATAAACTGGCAGCTTTAGCTCGCATTCCACTCCTAGCCTGGGAACTTCCATATGCCACAGTTGTGGCCCTAGAGGAAAAAAAAATATATACATATTAACATAAACCAGTTTAACTGAGCAACCGGTTTTCACATCTAAGTATACAGCTTTCTTTTTAGGACATTTTTTCTCATTTGAAGAAAACAGCCTTGTTTATATTATAAAGCAACAGCTCTTTTATCAAAATTAATCTAATGATACTTTGGCCTGTTTAATCGTTATCTGATACCCTCTAAAATGTACTTCATTGCAATACCAGAGACATTAATGATTCACAACAAAATTTAGACAGCTGAGTTTTTTGTTGGTTTTTGTTTGTTGTCAGTGATCAATTTTCTATTGGCATGAACTGTCATTTTCAAATGAATAAGGTATTTTCCATTCTACTTATTTTTTAAAAACATACATGTTTTGTGGTGGAATATAATAGGATAGCAAGGCTGTATTCTGGTTACATCTTCGTTTAGCGAAAGATAAGCATTACTTTTAAAATCTTCAAAAATGTATATGTTTTTCCTAAAAACTATGAAATGAGTGCAGTATAAAGACATTCAGAGGACAGGTTTTGCAGGTCAGAGAGTCATGGTACAAATCTTGGCTCTTACAGTTAATTCCTCAAAGAAGATAGGTCTTAACTTCTCAGTATCCTAACTAGTTAACTAGCGTTAAAAATATATAAGATTTCAGGAGGATTAAATGAGCTCATATGCGGAAAACTTTATAAGCTGGATAGTTACCATGTTATATGTATTTTGTTGTTGTTTATATTACACATTTCATGCAAAAAATAATTTTCAAATGAAATTCAAATACTTACCCCACAAATTACCATAACTTTTCTGTTGATGATTCAGAAAATATATCAGATATTTTAGGACTATAAAGATCATTTTGAGGATCTGCTTTTATTACATTTCTTCCCTATATATATGTGTGTATGTGTGTGATATTTGTGGAAAAAAAAAACACATTAAGGAAAGTTAAAATCATGGAGAGTGCGAATGGAAAGATAATCTTTCTCAGAAGAGGTCTGCTTTTCTGAAAGCCATAAAAAACATTATCTGAAGAACACGCTCTGAAGAAGAGACTAGAAAATATCATAAAAATATGATATTTTCACCTCTGTCACACATCTTAGGTGTGTGATGGTATAAAACTTGGATTAGACAGCACTCACTAAATTATGCTCCAGCAGTAAAGCCTCAGTATCTCAATGGCTTCCCACAGCCATGTTCATTTCTCATTCATGTCACATCTGACTACAGGTCATCAGAGCTTGCCTTTAACCTTTTCTCCATATGTCTCCTTTGTTCCAAGATGCAAGGTGAAGTACCAGCCTTATAGACAGGCCAAGGGAGAGTAACAGGCGGAAAAACATGTGATGCTTCTTAAAGCTTCCGCTCAAAAAAGGTATATTGTTGCAGCTGCTCACATTCAATTTACCAAAAGCAGGATCTCATGACCAAGGGTTATGTCATTGGAGGTGGGGATGTAAAACCTCCGCTAAAGAAGGTCCCTGTAAGTCATAGGGCAACTGGGAGGGATACTGAATGTCTTCTGGGAAAGGAAAGCAAGCAATTGGTAAGAATTTTACAATTTACCATACTGAAGTGACTGTTTACACTTTATCTCTTATATATGGTATATTATTTTGCTTCCGTATATAATCTCAGAATCTTCTTTTAGTAGATCAAATGATAAGATTTAAAACTCCCTGAAAGGCTAATGGATTAATCTTAATCCTATCCTCTTTTTTAAATTAAGTACTCCTTTCTGATGTTCTTTACAATTTTAAGTTCATAACATATGTTGGTTTTTTTTTTTTTAAGTTTTTCCCTGCGAATAATTTGAAAGGTTTATATTCCATTTTAGGTCATTGTGGTTACATTTATAACTATTATTTTATTTCTTTAGAACTACTGTTTGATTTCCCAATATGAATATTGACAATATTATAATGACAACTCCTGCAACCACCTCTCCTGCTTTCTACTACCAGAATTTGGTAAATATATTAATTTAACTCCACCACCAATATATTGATATTACCCCACTATTACATGATATATAATTTTAGAATTATCTGTGTGTGTGTGGTATACACAGGTATACACTAAATATGAAATGGGAAAAATGTGTGAGAAAGCAGCATTTTATACTGCGTCCTACCTACTCCTTTTATGATGTTGGCTTTTTTTTTTTTTTCTGTTGCAAGAAACAGAAAATCTGAAACAGAAAGAGGTTATTGGGTTTGGCTGTCACTGGTATTGGGAGCTTAATTAATGTGATTTGGATTCTCTTTTCCAATTTCTCCTTCCTGCTTTTACTATGTTGAATTTTCATACTCCCCAACGCTTGTGGTTGACAAATTGTTCTAGCTGCAATGAAACATATATATATATATATACACACACACACATATACACACACACACACACACACACATATATATATGTATGTGTATATATATATATATATATATACACACACACACACATATGTATGGTTTCATTTTTAAAACTTTTTTTATTTCCACAATTAAAATACACTCCCCACACACATACACACCCACACATACCCACATATTTTTCCATCCTTTTTGTCTTCTTGTTTTCAACCAGGAATAATTTTGAACCCATAAGGATGTTTACCAATATTTAGACAGCTTTCTGCTGGTCACAAATGGGATAGTGTAGATATATACTATTGGAATCCAATAAATAGAGGCCAGGGATGCTGGTCAATATACCTATAGTTTGCAGAACAGCCCTCCTCAACAAAGAACTGTCTGGCTCAAAATGTCAAGAGTGTCAAGGTTAAGAAAGCTCACTCTAAAGTGAATGGTTGTTTACATCTGAGTCGATAACTACAAAGAGGGGAAAGGGTATGCTGATATAAACTTATCAGTGGTTACTCCTGAAGCTGAGAACAGGATTAAACTATCCTATGGCATGGGAAAAGGGGCATGTGACTGCCAAAAATACTGGGTGCAGTTTTGCCAGAAGTGATCATCACAAACTCAGTAGACAGCTGTTTCCTCTTTCACAGCCAGTCCTCTTTCACCTCCAGTCTTTGTATATATATAATTATTCTAAATTTTGCAGCTTAAAGTATTTACATCCTCTTCTACAATAATAAGTCCTATAGTTGTTTTTGGCCCTAGTTTTACTCTTACATGGAATCTACATTTTTTGTATCTTCTGCATTTATCACATGGTGGTAATAAAGTTTATTCCCAAATTGTTCATTCAATAAGAAATCATGGAGAAAATTATCTCTGAGTTCTTCAGGTTTGAAGATAGCATTTTAATCAGAACAGTAGTACATCAGTTATCTATTGCTACATAAAAATCCACTATATAATTTATTAAAATAAAATATCAACCATACATTATTGCTTATGAGTCTATAGATAAAGTAGGTATTTCTGATGATCAGGATCAAGTTTCCTGCTCTACCTAAGTTTTGAAGCTTCTTCTCTCCACTGCTCTCTGATGTGCGGGCCCTGTAAATCACATTCCCTAATTGAGCAACTTTGCCCAGCTGGCTCTTTTTTAGGCTCTGCCATACAGATACCAGAGGGGACCCGGATATCTGAAAGAAGAAGAGATTGCTGCCACCTGTTTTCTGCAAAGCCAGCTTGTTTTTGCCACTTTAGGTAATCATGAAGATTCAGAACAAATCGAGCAGTGTACACTTCTCCAAGGTCTAAGCTGCAGGGCTGCCTGGCATTTATTCCAGTCTTGTTTTTTTTTTTTTTTTTTTTTTTTTGCTTTGTTTGCTTTTTAGGGCCACACCCGTGGCATATGGAGGTTCCCAGACTAGGGGTCTAATCGGAGCTGTAGCTACCAGCCTACGCCACAGCCACAGCAATGCCAGATCCAAACCATGTCTGAGACCTACACCACAGCTCACGGCAGATCGTTAACCCACTGAGCGAGGCCAGGAATTGAACCTGCAACCTCATGGTTTCTAGTCAGATTCATTAACCGCTGCACCACGATGGGAACTCCTGTTACAGTCTTCTAAGAAGTAATAACTCCAACCTCTTTCCTCAAGGTGGTTGTAGGTCTCTGAAGTTACTGTTTCAGTGTTACTTTTTCATCTTGGTTTATTTTTTTAATAATTACACAGCATTTTTGAAGTAAATATCTTCTATTAAAATGTGGCACAGCCTTCTGGATTCTATAGTCCTGAAAAGCCCTTGAGATTTCCTTGACACAAGTGCCCCCTTTCAAAAAGCAGATCTGAAATACTTTGGAAATAAAAATAAGGAAAGCAGAGTAGAAGTACAGACCTAATTTCCTTTAAGAGGATAAGACCGAACATGGCAATGTCATAATCGCAATAAAAAGTCCCACTACTGTTAAGCACTGATTGAGCCAGTAACTTAGAAACAGATTAATAATAAAATATCCTAGATGCTATCATTTTCCATGTATCTATGGAGTCACCTATTGTTTCTACCAGATGTCAAACATCAAGTGACTTGCCACTCAGCAATTTTGCCATTACAAGTGATATTTTTAGTTAAGAAGTAAATGCCCTATCTTTCTGATATTTTACTTATGACATGACTGAAAGATACCTTCATTCAGAATCTTGTCTGAGTCTCATGCTAAAATTGTTGGCAACAGCTCACCTTCCTCTGTGTGCCATGCTGCTTTAATCTGAGACATTAAGTCTCAATATTTTGTGTAGGGAATAAATATTCACACTGATATTTCAGGACTGTTGTCAGATTTAGGCAAAGCGATGCCCTCCATGAAGTATAACACTATTTACACAGGTCCTGGATGTAGTCTGACACTGTTTCTGCTGTTTCTTTAGCTACCACTTCAACCTTTTTATTTTCAGCATATTTTGTTTCTCTGAAAAATAGTGTTTTCACTGCATCTGAAATTGGCTGGGAATATAGTGAGTGTAAAAACATGGAACTACAGAGTTTATAGTTTTCGTCTTTTTGATTATTAGTTTGTTTTGCTTTGTTTAGGGGGAGCTTGATGGTACCCATACATATAAGGTGCATTAGTCACATCTCCAATAGTGGAATTACTTTCTCTATACTTCAAATTACCCACAGTTTTGACATAAAAGACTCACTGTCCTGAATTTTCTCAAAGAAGGGAGGCCATCTTTTGACTAGAGGGGTTACGAACAGTATGCTGGTAAATTTTGAACATCAGGCAGGCTCTCTAGAGGGAAAGTAGATAAAGGAAGCCCTGTTTTACAGTTTTGCTGATTTCCATGGGGTTAGTAGGACCACCATGGCCAATTTCAAGCTACCAACATATGGTTACTGAACACAGTGTTGGGACTAAAATCAGTTAAAGGAAAACACAAGTTAGCTCTAGCACGCCACTGTGAGACATAAAATATGCAAATATTCCAGTTCAACTTCAAAAAGCCCTCCTACTGATTAATCAGAACCATTTCCCTGGGTAGTCAACTATCCCTGAGTATGACAATAGATGACAAGCTTCAAACTTGTAAATTACATATTTGGTTAAAACTTCTTTTTTGATTGCATACTCTGTTAAACACACTCTGTTCCAAGGAAGGCTTTTAAACAGGCACATCAACATGCTAAAACCTACTGAAATATCTGAGTATTTCCAGATATATTATATGGTTACATAATATCACCTATAGCTCAGAACCTGGTTGAAATTATTTGTAAAAATCTATTTTGATCTGAATTTAATAAATTTGTTGATATGAAAAATTTGTTGATATCAAAAGTCTGTTGACAGCATTTTTCAAATTTAGTGTCTACTATATGATTCTATACCAAAAGATTAAGTGGTCAAACTGCATCTACATGATATTGGGCAAAAGATGCGTAGAGACGCAAGAGTACGTTAAATCCTTGATGCTGATGAGTGAGCAGATGAAACTGACAAATATATTTTAGGTTAGTTTTCTCAGATTTCTCTATGTTTTCTTCTATTCAAAATTTTATTCTCTTGCTGCCCTCCCACCACACTCTTCACCCATTCTCATGATTTCTCCAATTTTTTGTAAGCACATATTTGATGTGTATGTGTCTCATATTTAAAGACCTTGGGTGGTCTCATTTCTCCTTTTAGAGGAAGGTAGCGAATTTGTGGATTTTCAAGGCAAGGGTATGTAATTTCAGAATGATGAGATAAAAATTTTTAAATATTATAATATAGGTATAGATGCAAAAAATAGATGTTCTAGTGCAAATGGAAGACATTTTCTTTTTCAAGCAAAAAATAGATGTTCTAGTGCAAATGGAAGACATTTTCTTTTTCAAGTAATGCTGATTCTAGGAAACTGCTTTTAATTGTTTGATGACTGTTGGAATTATGTTGTGATTATAGCTCAATTATAATGCATGAAAATATTTTACCTAATTATTTTAGAAAAAAATTGTATTCTTCACGATAAGGGTAACTTCCTGTAAACAAATTAACCATATATAAGTTGGAATACCGGTACTTATATAATCATTTTCTTAATATAGAAAAGTCAATTTTCTTAGAAAACAGTTTGCTTCTAAATGACAATAATATGTAATATGACTGATTTTCATTAATAATGTCTAATCTTTCTGAACTACTTTCTCATAAAGCTGAGATTCAAGCTCAGCAGTCTCGCTCTGAGTTTGGGTCCTCAAAAGTAGTACTCTCCTACATCTTTACCTCTATTAACAAATTATTAGGCAGTGTGCTGAAAGAATATGATGGGCTAAGAACTAAATAGATTTTAGAAATGACTTTTGACTCAAATTTTCAAACCATAAACTTTAGTTCTTATATAATTTTTCTACCATAGTTCTGTACATGTGTGCTTGTTATTTTCTATAATTGTCTTTTCCAAGGATATAAGGTTAAGTTTTAGATGAATTAAGTATTTTTCCACAAAACTCATGGAACTACACATAAATCTTGGGATGCTATATAAACACATCACTGAATTTGTTCTTTGTGTATTTTGTTTTTGTTTTTTTGCTTTTAAGGGCCATACCTGCAAGCATATAGAAGTTCCCAGGCTAGGGGGTTGAATCAGAGCTACAGCTTCCAGCCTACACCACAGCCACAGCAACTCAGGAGCCAAGCCGCGTTTGTGACCTATACCACGGCTTTCAGTGATACCGGATGCTTAACCCACTGAGCAAGGCCAGGAATTGAACCCGTGTCCTCATGGATACTAGGTTAATTACCGCTGAGCCATCACTGAGAACTCCTGAATTTGCATTTTATTTATAGAATTACTGTGCTATGATCACACTTTTCTTCAATTAATAACATTCTACATAGTTAATGTATTTTATATTATGTAATATCAATGTTTCTGCATTAATCTATATCACTTACACATTGATTAGTACAGTAATTATAATAATCATTATAGTAGTTTTCTACTTAGCTTGCCTGGTTACAACTTCCAACTTATAACTGTACAATTCATATTTTCAGTGGCTACCTGATTCTTTTCAAATACAGAATTTCACATATATTAAATAGCACCCCTATTTTCATCCGGAGAGCCATCTTTTCTTTACTCAGTCTTAAAGTTTTAAGATCTTCAACTTGAAATTTCCCTATTAGAAAATCATGTGTCCTATCCAAAACGCTTGAACACCTTGAATATATACATTGTGATATATCTGCTACTTGGATATTACTTTGTCAACAACTAGAAAAGCATGTCCTATCAGAAAATACAGACAGCACAAAAGCAAATACAACAAAGTGATGGACCTGATCCTATTTCAGTCCTAACTGATGTCAAGTATTTATGTACACATTTCCCTTACCTAGCCATGAGCATGTCTTAAGCCATATATACAAGTATATATACCATTACATTTATAATTATATATAATACTAATTTTCCATGAACTTGGTGATAATTTTAACCTCATTTAGCTCAAGTTTCAAGCGTTTCTTATTTTCCTTTTTTTTTTTTTTTCTTGCTTTTTAGGGCCGCCCCTGTGTCATATGGAGGTTCCCATACTAGGGGTCGAATCAGAGCTGTAGCCACGGGCAACGAAGGATCCTTAACCCACTGAGCGAGGCCAGGGATCGAACCTGCATCCTCATGGATGCTAGTCAGATTTATTTCTGTTGAGCCATGACGGGAACTCCAGTGTTTCTTATTCTCAAATGCCACTCAGATTCTCTACTATTCTCCCTTTTATTCTATCCCTGTTTTCATTTAATTATACAAATGCTGTATTTATTTTTAGAAAACTAGAAAATACAAAAATTATGAAAAATATTAACTTAATTGCACAAGTCATAAATAAAAACCACCAAATCTTCACTCCATATGTCTAGATTTTCTATTTTATGCAACTTTTTTTTTTAAAAAATGGATGTATACTCATTATAAGTATGTTTAAATTTGCAAAGTTTTTGATGATACCATAAATATTGTTCTATGTTAATAAATATACACCTCAGACATTGTTCAATGGTTATACAGTGTGCCCCCATTTGGCTAGAAGAGTTTGTTTACCAATTTCCTTATGCTGTACATTTGGGTTATTTCCAGATTGGCACTACCGTAAATAATGTTACAACAAATATTAATATGTAAAAATATATTTTTGTGCTTATTGGATTGTTTTCCAAGAAAAAAGTATTAGAAATTGAATGACTAAGTCAAAATTTATGTACTATTTCAGAGCCATTCTATTAGCAAGCACAGATGGCCCATGAGTGTCCCCCCCCATTTCTCTTATTAAAAACTCTTTCATTCTTTTTATAAATTTGAGTTTGGGGTGGTCTTTCCCACCTACTGGAATAGTCTTGAATAAAGTCTTTCTTACCTCTGTAACTTTGTCCAGTGCAAGTTTTGCTTTGATAATTCCTATCCTCACAGACAATGAATTCTAGAAAAGGAGACAAAGAGAATAAATTTAAAATTATCAAAGCACTTTGAATGCTACTTTCTGAGTAAAACAGTAACATTCACTATATTGACCCTTCCCACTTGTAAAATGAGCTTGATAGCATAGTATGGGATGTGTTTCAAACTATTAAAATTATATATTTGTGAAGCTAACTGGGGCATATTAATTATCAGTATACATTTGTTTTCAATATATACCACTGAGAATGCTATGGGAATAATTCTCATCATTGTACACATTAATTTGTTAACTCCCTCTCTCTGAATTAAAGACAAGGTCCATGAATCCAAACTCTGACTGTATTTATATATTAAGTACAGTGTTAATTTTAATAACCGTTAATACCACATTCCTTTAAAAGCAGATTTGCAGGTCAGATAAGCATTGTGACTTTTATATGCTTGACTTTCTATTTTAATCTTTATGTATTAATACTTTTCCCATGTAGAAATATAAAGGGCTATCTATAGTAATCTTTTCTGAGAAAACCTACATTTCAAGGAATTACTCCCCAGCCCTTCAAATTTTCTCCAATCCTCTTAACACAAAATCCTGAAACCAAATGCAGACTGTGCTGAAAAAGATCCATATTACTAAAGCCACCAACTAAATCCAGATGTACAAAAAGCCAAACCATGGTGAAACTGCCAGAGTTTTATAAGTCATAATAATTTAGACACAGAATCACAAGTGTTCAAAAATTCCCCAAATAATCTTTTTTTCTTTACAAATATTTTGAAATTCATCTATTATGCTTCAGGGCTTATTCTCTTTGCTGTAAGTATAGGTCTCTTTTTAATAGCATTGTCTTGAGTAAGTTTTTAGTATATCCAGAATGCATGCACATCTAATAATATGAAATGAGACAATAATGAATATATGTACATATTTTCTGATTATTCTTTCCAATGTAGTCTGATCTTGTTATTCAAACCATTATTGAAATATATTATAAGTATCCACTAGGGTCAATTTACTATGCCGTTATTATTACTGTTTATTTTAGATTTCCTTGAGCATAATACAGTGTACAGTAGAGCAACAGCTTTAAAAAGAACTGTAAGTAGAATTCCCAAGTGAGTTTGAACACTTTCAGAAAAATCTTTCATTTCAAACTCCTCCATTTTCCTCAATCAATCGGAATTTTCCCCCAGTTTTTTAAAATCTATGCTTAAATATGTGACAACATATGGCTTACTAGAAGTAAATGATAAAATAGAGTAGATTAATGTTCTAATATGTAATCTAACTTTAAGATAATCAAACTGAACAAACTATTATATGCTAACAAAGGTATTGAAATTATATGAATATGGATATTTGAACCATATGTTTCCTTTTTTGCCTCTAATACCCTGCCAATGCATTCTCCATGCTGCTAATTGTTTCAAAAACACAAATCTACTATTTCATTCATTATCATAAATGTTGAGTGCCCACCACAAAATAGGATAAAATCTTAAATTCTTAGTGTTGTATACAGATGCCTTCAGCATGTGGTGGTTCTTGCTTATCTTTCCTTCTTAGTGAAAGACGCTTGCTAGAGATTACATGAGACAATATGGCTGGTATATTAAAAAGTGATCATAGATCTAAATTCCCTTTCACTGTAGACCTGAATCAATCTACAGCTTGTAGGTGACTGAAAGTGGGGTAGTAGAAAGATTGTACAGCCCTGAGCTAAAACAAAGTATTCATATGAAGTTCATTCTTTTGGTTCTGCAGGCTTTATTTTGCCATTCTATATCACTTCCTCAACCTCTCCTCCCTACCACACTCACCTATATCCACATTACATCCTCCAGGGTTACTACTTTTATTCTGAGCAGTAGCATTAACATATGAAGTTCTTTTATGAAATTTCTTACACTCAAAATAGCCCTCCTTCTTTGGTTTCCTTTGCAAATCTACTATTCAGTCCTCAAAATTTCCCTCTGATTTCACCTCCTTTTTGAAGTCTTCCTTCTCATACTTCTGGCACCCTAGAATCACTCTGCCACTGTGCACTGAAACTTATTCAATCATTTTTTTTCATGTTACCTCATTATTGCATTATGTTCTAGGTCTATCTTTTCTTCTAGTCTGTGAACAGCTTAAGTGCAGAACCATGATTCATTCACTTTTTTTAGCACTTTATGTAGTTTGCAGAACAATTAATTAAGGACATAGTTATTTACTGAAGCTGAAATTGAAGAGATGTGTAAATGTGTGTGTATGCATGAGTGTATGAGTATAGTATTAGAACTGTATTAATAACCACATGCATAATAGTAAAATGGCAATTTGAATTTAAAAACTGAAGAGCTACAGAAGTGATGGTGATAAGCTTTTATAAACTTACCAAATTTTCAATTAAACCAAATAAAACAGTAATAATAAATTAAGGAGAATATTGAGCTCTTTTGGATTAAATGTTTAGAGAGTTCAGATCACACATTAGCATTGAACAATGTAAACTGTTTTATTTTCTTAAATTGCAATAACTATATTTAAATGCTGAGATACTTAAATTAACTTGAAATGATGAATGGTTAAATAGTCTGGAAGACTTGACTGACCCATGTCCCAAAATCTTGTTAGATGACATACAGAAATCAAACAAATTTAAAACTTTCTTCTAAAAAAAGACACTTCAGGAGTTTCCATCCTGGCTCAGTGAAAAGGAATCTGACTAACATCCATGAGAACACAGGTTGGATCCCTGGCTTGTTCAGTGGGTTAAGGATCCAGCATTCCCATAGTCTGTGGCATAGGTCCCAGACGCGGCTCAGATCCTGCATTGCCGTGGCTGTGGCATAGGTCAGCAGCTACAGCTCCTATTTAACGCCGAGCCTGGAACCCCCATATGCCATGGGTGTGGCCCTAAAAAGACAAAATAAATACATAAGTACATAAATAGAAAGAAATTGAATATACTTCCAATATTCATGTTACTATACTCTAAACCGAGCTTTGTATTTAACACTTTCTTCCTTTGCTCACCATAAACTTATTTCAGGCAATCAATTACTGTACCTTAATGAATACACTCTTCAAATATGAAATGTATCTGTCCACTCTTTCCCTATCATGCTATTACCTATTTGATTGCTTCTCAACTATTTATTTCAACAATATTTTCCAATTTCCTTACTCAATTACTCTCTAAAAGAATTTTAAAAGCAATGTATATACTCACATATTTTTAGGATGAAACAAAATTATACACCTTGTTTCAATAATTATAATGGGATTCTACAGATTGAGTTTTAAAGCAAATTGTTGCAATGCCACTTAAAGGTAAGTAAAAACTCCAAATATCATATGACTTAACATCCAACATTCATTTAAATATTCATGAAACATTTTAGATGATCAGAAATTTATATAATAAGAAATTCTAAGTTACTGCTTGAGGAGTTTCCATGTGGTGCAGTGGGTTAGGATCTGCAGGATCCCTGGCCTAGGAACATCCACATGCCATGGGCGTGGCCGAAAAATAATAAAAATAATATAAATTGCTGCTTAAAATCATAGTTGCATGTACTGATTTTGAATTTTCATTTTCCTTTCCTAAATAAATTTTATACTTTAAAATAAAGTATATCTTAAATACAAAATAAAACTATATACATTTAAAAATATGGCTTGGACTCCGCTTCGGGCTGCGAGAGGGTGCACGGAGGCCCTCCGCCGAGGGACAGGTGACGCCAACCGAATTTTTGGTCAGAACCATATAGAAAGTCTAGTCTGGAGAGTCAGCGGCAAGATGGCAGAGGAGTAAGAGGTCACGCTCACCCTCTCCCATAAATACATCAAAAAACGCACCTAAATATAATACAAGTTGGACAAATCATCATCTGAATGCTGATCAATTTAAACCTCCAAAAACTGCAAGAAACCCCTGAAATAACTGGGTAGAACAAGTGAAGAAAAAAAAAAAAGGTGAGAGAGAAAAGCAATTAGGACCGTAACCAGCACTCCAGGGAGGGAGCTGTGAAAAAGAAGTTTCCTGGGAAGAAACCTAAACAACGATCAGCGGGTCAACGACCATCGGAACTAGAGGGACATCAAAGCCTGAGAAACGCAGCAGCTGGATTGAGACAGGAAAATCGGAGTTAGAGACCTGAATACCAGCGCAGACACCACAGCCTGAGGCGCCGGGCGGTGCCTGGGAGCTAAGACACAGGTTCCTAAGGTTAGTCCCTGCGAGAGGGCAGAGGTCGGTGGCCGCGGCGTTTGCGGGAATAGGACAAGGAACAGCGATATTCTATGATTTGTTGAGAGTGAAACCAGGACTGAGGGAACCGAGGAAGTCTGGTCCCGCAGGGAAGGCAAGCCTCCATTGTTAGGGAAGAGGAGAGGAGGAGGGGCTGGCCGCCATAGGAAGCAACTTGAACTAGTGCACAGGGCGGGGCGACGGTGACCTGCCAAAGAGAGCGGAAGTGGGGAGGAGCCAGTGGAGGCTGCAGCCAAGGCGGTGGGAGCGGAGCCGTGCCTTGAAGCCCGTGGGCGGAGCACGGTGCCAGGTTGTGGACCCAGGCGCCTGCGCCAGCCAGCATCGGCTGGGGTGGCGGGGCCCTGGGCCGGTCCACGGACCTAGGCGACTGCATCAGCCCACAGAGTTGGTAGCTCTGGCAGGCAGAGCAGTACGCGACCACACGGAGCTAGCTTTCGCAGAGGAGCGGGGCCGGCGCCAGCTGCTGCCGCCCGCCCCAACAGACGAGAAACCATCAGCGGAAGGGTGGAACAAACCCCAGCCTGCTGAGCCAGCCTCTGATGGGTACCGCTTGTGGTTCCAGTCACCTCAAAGAGGACTTTGCAATCAAACACTAGGTTTCCGCGGCTCTCACTCCCAGGGGAAATCATACTTCCTGCTGCTGCTATTACCAAACGCTTAAGGCACCTGGTAGATCTGCCTAGAGCTCGCGATCACTTCCCAGGGCTGGGCAACTAGGAGTGGACAGCGCCACCTTCCTGCATTTGAGAGCGTAGAGACTAGGCTCCCACTGTAGACCTTAGCCAATCCTACACTCTCACAGAGAACACTCAGAATACCACTGAGATAACAGCCTGCTCATTCCAAAGAAATAGACACCAAATAGTCAAACTCCTACACCAAAAATAAATAGTAACCCCACCAAAAAATACAAAGGGGAGCTCCTCCCTAGAAGTAGCCTTCCAAGTCTACAGCGTGGCCTCCCCAAACTCACAGAAAAAGAAAACACAAACAAGATGAAGAAGCTCAAAAACCATTCCCAGTTAAAAGAACAGGACAAGACTTTTAAAGCAGCCAGCAATGAAACTGACCTCTGTAGTCTGTCAGAAATGGAGTTCAGAAGGGAGGTAATGAAAATACTTGAAGAATTAAGGCTGAATATCCAGAAATTAAGAGAAGATGCAAACAGCAATGCAGAGTCCTTT
>PVHT021183618.1:771909-788330 GCA_004024745.2 Catagonus wagneri | reverse complement strand
AAGATGGGACCGGCATTCCTGGAAGGGAGCTGTGAAAGAGGAAAGGAATCCACACCCTGGGCCACCTAACTGATCATCTGGGAAGGAAGCAGTCCCTCAGAGCTTTGAAGAAATTGCAGCAGTTGGACTGAGTAGGGCAGAGCAGAGAGAGAGCTGCATAGATGATCAGTAGCACTGCCTGTGGTACCATAGCATGAGACACACGAGCAAGGGCTAGATGCTGAAACTCAGGCTTCAGAGGTAAATTCCAGGGATAGGACTAGGATTGGCTGTGTAAAGACAGGGGTTTGGACATCAATGCACGACAATGAAAGGGGTGCAAGAGGGAGGCCTTGGCTTACAGGAAAAGCAAGGTGCCATTTTTGGGGAGGGTGACAGGAGGAGGGGCAGGAATACCACAGGAACTTCTTTCTCTGACCACACTCTTGGGCTCTTTGGCAGCAAGGTGGCTTAGACACAGGCAATAGGGGCAGGGTGCAAACCACTGCAGCCATTTCAGATTCCTAAGGTTGGGACAGCCTGCCACCCCTAAGGGACCCATGAACAGCCACTGCCTGTGGCCACAGTAACCTCAGGGTTTGCTGCAGAGGACCTTGCAACCAAGTAGCACCCATGGCCTCACCTCTCTGGGAACACACACACCCCACCACTGCCACTGTTCAAGTCTCTGGGCACTGCTCGAACCCTCTTGAGTGTCACTGCCACTGCCCAGGACCCTACAGCCAGGAACAGCCCAGCATTTCCAACACCCCATGGGTCCCTGCCACTGCCAAGGGCTTGGCAACCCAGGACTGCCTACAGGTGCTTCTCATTGTCCCCGCCTCCCTGGAAGCACATGCAGGCCATATCCCTATCCCTATCAAGGGGATAAGGGCCTGCACACACAGAGGAAAAAGACAAGCATTCAAAACAAAGGCAGAACTCATGTCCCCCAAAAAAGAAAAGAAACAGTAAGCCTAGACAAGCTACCCAGGGATGCCTCCACATATAAAGAGACTTCCAAGACTATAGCAGATAACTGTTTTCCCTAAATCCACAGAATAAGAAAACTATAAGCCAAATAATGAAGCACAGAAACCATTCCCAGTTAACTGAAGGAGAAAACAAGAAAACAGACCTCTGTAACCTAACAGACATGGAGTTCAAAAAGGAGGTAATGAAAATTCTGAAGGAATTAAGAACCTATATGAACAGTAACATAGATTACTTTAAAAAGGAACTAGAAACCATAAGGAGGAGCCAAGAAAAATTATAAAATTCATTTGCAGAGATAAAAGCTGAGTTAAAGGCATAGAAGAGCAGATTGATTAATGCAGAGGAATGAATAAGTGACTTGAAGATAGAATACTGCAAATCATCCAATCAGGACAGCAGACAGAAAGCTAAATTTAAATAATATATATATATATATATATATATATATACACACACATGCACATACACACACACACACACACACACACACACACATATGAAAGCAATAAAAGAGATCTATGGGGTAATATAAAGTGTGTCAACCTATGCATACTAGGGATTCCAGGAGGAAATATAAAGAAAAAGGTGTGGGGGACTGAAAATATATATGAAGAAATTATGGCTGAAAACTTTCCAAATCTAAAGAAGGAAACAGATATCCAGATACAGTAATCACAGAGGGCCCCTAACAAAAGGAATCCAAACAGAAGTACACCAAGATATATTATAATAAAGATGGCAAAAGTTGGAGTTTCCATTGTGGTGCAGTGGAAATAAATCTGACTAGTATCCATAAGGATGCAGATTAGGGTCAATCACTGGTCTTGCTCAGTGGGTGGGGGAAACATTGCTACCATGAGCTGTGTAGGTCATAGATGTAGCTTAGATCCTGCATTGCTGTAGCTGTGCCTGTGGCCAGCAGCTATAGCTCCGATTTGACCCATAGCCTGGGAACCTCCATATGCTGTGGGTGCAGCCCAGAAAAAGAGAGTAAAATTTAAAGATAAGAAGATTCTAAAAAAAAAAAAAGGTTAATTATAAGAGAATCTCCATAAGGCTATCAGTTGATTTATCTACAGAAACTCTACAGACCAGAAGAAAATAACAAGATATGTTCAAAGTTCTAAAACGGAAGAATCTGCAGCCTAGAATACTCTACCTAGCAATGTTATAATTTAAAATAGAAGGATAAGTAAAGAACTTCTCAGAAAAAAAAAAAAATAAAAGAATACAGCAATGCTAAACTCATCCTAAAAGACGTATTGAAAGGTTTCCTATGAATAGGAAAGAAGTAAGCAGAAACAGGATGTAAAAAAATCAATGGGAAAGTAATCATTTAAATAAGCCTGTATAGAGATCAAAAAGAAAAAAATATATTTGTGGAAATAATGACAAACATGAAGATTTTTTTAAAAATGAACATCAAAATCATAAAATATGTGAAGGAGAGTAAGAAAAATCTATAGACTTTTTTTTTTTAATGTGTTTGAGTCTCTATGACTATCAGTCTAAAGCACACAGATGTAGGAAGGGGTTAACATACTTGAAAAACAGGGCAAGCACAAATCAAAAACAAACATTATATTCACAAAAAACAAAAAGAAGAGGACACAAGCACAAAATAAAAGGAAATCATCCAACCAAAAAAAGAAAGGATCAAAAGAGAAACATAGAATCAACTGGAAAGCAAGGTTTAAAATGGCAATAAACACATATTCAGGAACAATTACGTTACATATCAATGGACTTTTATGCTTCAATCAAAAGACTTAGAGTGGTTAAGATAAAAATTCAAGAGCCTATAATATAATACCTAGAAGAGGCCCACCTTATGGTAAAGGACTCTTAGAAATTGAAAGTGAGGGGCTGACAAAAGGTATTTCATGCAAAAAGAAATGACAAGAAAGCGGGAGTCATAATACTCAGATAAAATAGACTTAAAATCAAAGGCCATAAAGAAAGACAAAGAAGGACACTAATGATAAAAGGATCAGTTCAAGAAGAGGATATTATACTCATCAATAATATGTCCCTAATAAAGGAGCCCCAAATTACATAAAATAAACATTAACAGACATAAAAGGACAAATTGTTTGGAATACTCTAACAGTAAGAGACTTTAATACCCCGCTCACATCAATAGACAGATCCTCTAGACAAAAAATCAGTAAGGTTACGTAGATCCTAAATGACACAATAAAACAGTTAAACTTAATATTTTCACAACATTATATCTACAAAAAAGATTAAACATTCTTTTCAAGTGCACATTGAATATTCTCTAGGATCACCACTTACTAAGGCACAAAAGAAATCTCAACAAATTTAAATGTATACAAATTATTTCAAGCATCTTCTCTGACCACAATGGCATGAAACTAAAAATCAACCACAACAAAAGAAAGGAGAAAAAAACTGACTCCGTGGAGACTAAACAACAACACATTACTAAAAACCAACAGGTCAATGAGGAAATAAAGAAGGAAATTAAAAAATACCTTGAGATAAATGACAATGAAAATACATATACATAATTTATGGGATGCAGCAAAAGCAGTTCTTAGAAGGAAGTTCATAACAACACAGGCCTTCCTCAAAAAAGAGGAAAAATCTCAAATCAACAACCTAACCTACCATCTAAAAGAATGAGAAAAAGAACAACAACAAAAAACCCAAAGTAAGTAGATGGAAGGAAATCATAAAGATCAGAGAGGAAATCAATAAAATAGAGATTAAAAAAAAGAGAAAAAAATCAATAAAAACAAGAGATTGGTTCTTTGAAAGGGTAAACAAAATTGACAAACCTATGGTCAAGCTCACCAAGAAGAGAGAGAACCCAGTTAAACAAAACAAGAAATGAAAAAGGAAAAATCAGAACTGATAATGTAGAAACAGAAGCCATAAGAGAGTACTATGAGCAATTATATACCAACAAATTTGACAACCTAGGAGAAATGGACAAGTGTCTAGAATCATACAGTCCACCAAAACTAAATCAAGAAAAAATAATTTGGACAGACAGATCACTAGCAATAAAACTGACTACGTAACAATAATAACCAAAAAACTTCCTACAAACAAAAGTCTGGGACCAGATGGCTTCACAGGTGAATTCCACCAGACATACAAAAAATAACTTAAAGCAATCCTTCTTAAACTCTTCTAAAAGAGTGGAGAAGAAGGAAAACTCCCAAAGATATTCTAGGAAGCTACAATCACCCTAATACCAAAACCAGAAAAAAAAGATACTACCAAAAAAATAAATTATATGCCAAATTTTTGATGAATATAGATGCAAAAATTCTCATCAAAACTTTTAGCCAACCATATCCAACACCACATAAAAAAGATCATACATCATGACCAAGTTAACAAGGATGGATGGTTCAACATATGCAAATCAATCAACATCATACATCACATTAAGGAAAGTCAAATGGTACACAATCATCTCAATAGATACAGAAAATCACTGAACAAAATTCAGCATTCATTTATGATAAAATATCTTACCAAAGTGGGTAGAGAGGGGATGTATATCAAAATAATAAAAGCCATTTATGACAAACTCATTGCCAATATCATACTCAATGGAAAAAAGCCAAAAGCCTTTTGGCTAAAATCTGAAACAAGACAAGGCTGCACACTTCTACCATTTATGTATAACATGGCACTGGAATTCCTGGCCATGGCAATAAGAGAAAGAAATAAAAGGTACCCAAATTGGAAAGGAAGAGGTAAAATTGCACTATATACAGCTGACATGATTATATATATATATATATATATAATCCTAAGAACTCCATGCAAAAACTACTTGATCTGATAAACAAATTTAGCATAGTTGCAGGATACAAGATTAACATTCAGATATTGGTTTTGTTTCTATATAGAAGAAAAATAAAATATCAGAATGGGAGTATAAAAATAATACCTTTTAAAAATTATACCAAAAAATAAAAAATAAATAAAATACCTAGGAATAAACCTGACAAGGATGTGAAAGGCTTAAGTGCTGAGAACTATAAAACATTAATAAAGGAAATTAAAAAGGGTTCAAAGAAATGGAAAGATATCCCATGCCCTTAGACTGGAAGAATTAATATTAAAATGGCCATATTACCCATAGTAATAGATGTACAGATTTGATGTGGTCTATATTAGATTACCCAAGCCACTTTTCAAAAAAACTAGACCAAATAATTCAAAAATTTATATGGAACTATGACTCAGAATTGCCAAAGCATAACTCTCCTTGACTTCTAGCAATATTACAAAGGTACAGTAATCAAAACAGTGTGGTACTGGCATAAAACCAGACAAAGGGATAATGGAATGGAATAGAAAGCCCAAAAATATAACCAGATACCTACTGTCATCTAATCTCTAACAAATGAGGCAAGAATATAAAATAGCAAAAAGACAGTATCCTTAAAAAGTGATGCTGGGAAAACTGGACAGTTGCATGTAAATCAAATAAACTAGAACATACCCTCACACCATGCACAAAAATAAAGTCAAATGACTTAAAGACTTAAACAAAAGACACAGCATCATAAAACTCCTAAAAGAGAACATAGGCAAAACATTCTTTGACATAAACTGTACAAATGTTTTTTTTCTGTCAGTCTCTGAAGATAATAGATATAAAAAAAAATAAAGCAATGAAACCTAATCAAACTTAACACGCTTTTGCACAGTAAAGGAAACCATAAACAAAAAAATATGTAGAATGGGAGAAAATAAATGCAAATGATTCAACCGACAAGGACTTATTCTCCAAATATAACTCATATAACAATAAAAAGCAATGCAATCAAAAAATAAACAGAAGACTTAAGTAGATCTTTCTCCAAAGAAAACATATGAATATTAAGTAGGCACATGAAAAGATTCTCAACATTACTAATTACTAAAAAAATGATCAAAATTACAATGAGTTACCACTTCATACCAATTAAAATTGCCATTATTAACAAGCCTACAAATAACAAATAGTATAGAAAAGGGGCAACCCTTCTACACTGACACTATTTGTGGGAATGCATGTTGGTAAAACCACTATGGAAAATAGTATGTCTTCTCTGGAGAAAGGCATATTTAGATCTTTTGTCCATTTTTGGATTGAGTTTGTTTGTTTGTTTTTGATACTGAGCTGCAGGAGGTGTTTCTATGTTTTGGAGATTAAACCCTTGTCAGTTGCTTTATTTGCAAATATATTCTCCCATTCTGTGGGTTGTTTCTGTTTATGCTTTCCTTTGATATGCAAAAACTTTTAAGTTTAATTAGGTCTGATTTGTTTATTTTTGCTTTAAGTTTTAATACACTAGGAGGTGGATCTGAAAAGTTATTGCTGAGATTTTTGTCAGAGACTGTTACCAAAGGGGACTAGTGGGGAGATTGGAAAGATGGACTGGTGGTTTGGGATTGGCATATGTACACTGAGGTATTTGGAATGACTGGCCATCAGGAACATGGTATATAGCACACAGAACTCTACCCAATATTCTGTGATAATCCATGTGTGAAAAGAATCTGAAAGAGAATGGATATGTGCATATACATATATGATGGAATTACTTTGTTGTACAGTAGAAATTATCACAACCTTGTAATTCAATTATTCTTCAACAAAACTTAAAAAAAAAAAAGAGTATGGAGTTTCCTTAGGAAACTAACAATGGAATTACCATATGATCCAGCAATTACACTCCTGGGCATATATCCAGATAAAAGTATAATTCAAAAAGATACATGCACCCCTATATTCACAGAAGCACTATTCACAATAGCCAAGACATGAAAACACCTAAATGTCCATCGAGAGATGAATGAAGAAGATGTAGTACATATACACAATGGAATACTACTCAGCCATAAAAAAGAATGAAATGATGCCATTTGCAGCAACAGGATGCAACTAGAGATTCTCATACTAACTTAACTCATAATGAAAGAGACAAATACCAGATGATATTACCTACATATAGAATCTAAACTATGGCACAAATGAACCTATCTACAAAACAGAAACAGACTCGTAGACATAGAGAACAGATTTGTAGGAGAGGGATGAACTGGGAGTTTGGCGTTAGTAGGTGCATTTAGAATGTATAGCACAGGAGATTGTGGTTAATAGATACATTTAGAATGGATAGCATAGGGAACTATATTCAGTCTCTGGGGATAGACCATGATGAAAAAGAATATGAAAAACGAACGTACATATAAATGTGTAAGTAAGTCACTTTGCTATACAGTGGAAATTTGCACAACATTTTAAATAAATTATTCTTTTGGAGTTCCCGTCACGACTCAGCAGAAATGAATCTGATTGGCATTCAAGAGGATTCATGTTAGATTGTGTGTATATATATATATATATATATATATATATATATATATATATATATGTATATGTATAAGTAAGTCACTTTGCTATACAGCAGAAATTTGCACAACATTATAAATCAATTATTCTTTTGGAGTTCCTGTCATGACTCAGAAGAAATGAATCTGACTGGCATCCATGAGGATGCATGTGCCATCTCTGGCCTTATTCAGTGGGTTAAGGATCCTGCATTGCTGGAAGCTGTGGTGTAGGTCGCAGATGTGGCTTCAATCCAGCATTGTTGTGGCTGTGGCATAGGCTGGCAGCTACAGCTCCTATTAGACCCCTAACCTGGGAACTTCCATATACCACAAGTGCAGCCCTAAAAAGACAAAAAAAGAAAAAATCAATTATACTTTAATAAAAAAAAACATTGTCTATATACTGCAGGCATCTACTAAATATTCTCATTCTATCACTACTTTTCTTTCTGATAATAGCACCTATTTCTCACCTGAAAAATGAATATGTTCCTAAAAGTCCACTAATCAAAAAAATTTCTATTATTTTGAATATGAAGGAGAAATTTCTATTGTTTTAATGGAAAAATTATATGTTCTATTCCAATTCAAGATACCAAGCCAATTTGCAAATATATGCAATGTCATTTGACAAACTGAAATATTATACATTAGAGTATACAAGTAATAAATAGTTGTATATTATATTATATACATATTAAAAGCCATTAAAATATAAAAATCAGTTTGTATATCAATATAACGTAAGGAAAATTTAGTTTCCTATAAAATGAGAGTTCATAGATAGCAGGTAGTGGTTGATGGGTGAAGGATGGAAGGGACAGATTTGTTGAAAGATGGTGGAAAGTCACCTTTAGGCATGCAGTTTTGTGGGGCTATTTGTGATCTCAAACTGCACTTAAAAAGTGATCTTACACTCTAAAACAGCCTTAGGACAAAATAAAGGCTAACCATGAAATAGTTTTGAAACAGTTGGAACTATCATGTGTACACCAGAGACTAAAGTGTCATGGAAGATGATACCCTTTCACCATTCTCACTGGGTATGTGTTTGCAGACAAAATGATGTGCATTTATCCAAATATGGAGGTCAATAAAATTTTGTTCTACAGAATATTTTCTGATTTTAAACTAGTATCTCATAAACTGATAAATGTCTTTACCTGAAATCATAAAGGCAAAATATCACTTCTTAAAGCCTTTTTTAAAATAACTTTTTTTTCAGCTAAGCCTAAAATTGCTCGCAAAAACCCTCTACCTCCCAGCTAGAGCTGGTGTTCCTATTCAAATGACTGCTTGAAGTCTGAGAAGGGCTGCAGAAAATTGTTGATAGTAGATGCTTTCCTTCTGAATCAACCCTTTCCTTGACTTACATTTGCTTTCAAAAGGATTACCAAAAGAAAGACATTAATGGAAAGTAAAAGAGACCTCAAAATATAAAGGAATAGAATTCTTGCAAAGTGGTTGTTTCTGTAAACAAATATAAATCTACATAAACTTTGCTTTTCCAATTTAAACTCCTCCCCATAATAAGTTATTTTAACTTATTTAAAGACTATTGTGGTCAATGGAAGATTTAACAGTATCTCTTCGTATTGGCTGGTATCCTTTTACTATTACACTATCTTTTCCAGCTTTCTTCTAAATTTTTGTTTTAATTGGAATGAATTCTTTCTTACACTGCATCAAAATATAAATAATTTAGTTACAAAAAAAACCTGTTGGCACTGGCTGTGCTTTTCATTTCCTTTCTAGTAAAAGCTATATTTCCCTTACATGCTTGAATGTTGACATCTGTTCTTTGTGCTACAACAGTGTTTGGTTACTATTCAGTGCTTCCCGGTACTTTTGTAAACATAATTTAGTAAGCTGAAAAGGTACAATCCCAAATTGAAGTTCACTGAAATCCCAAGCTTACTTAATATTTCAAATAAAGAATTCCTACCTCCTTTTACTTTGATACACAATTCTGTTAAAATCACTCTAAATTTGATTTACAAAAATTTAGTTTACTCATAAAATTGATGCACTGTGTTAACAAAATCCATTCCTTTGTATTCCATAAATAATACAAAACCAGTGCAAGATTTGCTAATTTTCTGCTCTGTCTTAGGCACCTGGGCTTTCTTCTCATTAGTGTTTGACTGGAGCTGTTTGTGTGCACATCGATACACATCTAGAGAAAGTATGTCTAGGCACATTAGCTTTTGCATAAGTCCTAAGAAATTTTTCATAAAAAAAATTTCACCTAACATTTCATAAAGGGTCATGAGAGCCCCTACCATTTATCCCAAATTTGAAATGAATTCACTTTCAAAAATTCAAGCAACTTAATTAATGAAATTTACAAACAAGAGTACGTTTTCAGGCCAGATGGAAGAATTTTCCAGAAGTAATAGGACGCTTTTTGCTTCTCTTCAATAGCAAATTTTTATAGCTCCCTGAAATAATACCAATATTTTTGGTATATTTCTACCAAATTCCTGATCATAGCACAGAAGCATGAAAAATTGCATTCTTTTACTTTTTTAAGTATGTAAATGAAAATGTTATTTTTGCATAGTTTTATTCTGAGAGTACAATCTTAAAGTTATACAATCTCTAGCATAAAATTTCTAAAGGAAGATGGGATATATAGATCCTTTAATTCTCTAAATCCTTAATAATAAGAAGACAGAATGTAGTGGAGAGAAGTAAAGAAATTGGTTACAAATATTCGGGAAAGTTAACCTTCCATGATAGTTGTTATACTTCTCTCATATGCTACCTAAATATGTGTTTTCTCCTCTCCAGCCCTCTGATCCCTCTTCTTTCCAATCCCATCCTCCAAAGTTTACCCATTTCCTCTCTCTTCTAGCCTCTGGACAATTTGCCTGGGATATATATGCCTAGCTTATTCACCACATAAAAATCATTACGCTACTCTCTGCCTATTAAAAAAAAAAAAAAAGAGAGTGTTAAAATAAAGTTTTTTTTTTTTTTGCTTTTTAGGGCTGCACCTGTAGCATATGGATGTTTCCCAGGTAGGGGCTGAATCAGCGCCACAGCTGCCAGATTATGCTACAGCCGCCAGACTACTCCACAGCCGTAGCAGCGTGGTATCTGAGCCATGTCTGCAACGGCGACTCCAAGTTCTTCATTTTAATACTGCTTTATTCAGGTATTAAAGTTAGGTAATTCCATGAAATGGGAGTCTTTGCATGAACTTCCACTTTTTTATAGTTTAGATTTCTCATTTGGAGTTCATTCTGTTTTTACAATAATTCATATAATCAGTGTCACCTAAAAAGAAAAGTTAGAACATGCTTATGATCTGTGAAAATCATCAATCTTAAGAGATTATGCTTAAATATAGTATTATTTTAAATATTTCATTTTTGGTAAGGATTTTTTTTTATTTTCAAATTATCACATGGATTCTGCTCAAATAGAAAAAAAAGTAGAGAGATATTATGACAAAACATTAAAATGTCAAAATACTGCCAGGATTACATATAAAATGAAATAATTAAAATATTTCCATTAAAGCTTTTAGCATGACCAGGTCACAAATGAGCCAGGGCACTAAAAGCAAGATCTTTCCAGCTTCATTGTACTAATTACCAATATTTTATAGAAAAGAACCTTTGCAATGACCCAAATATGCAAATATAAAACTTGTTTCATCTGAGTAAAAGTATAAGACATAAAGTCTTTCTTAAAGTGTCACTTCATCAAATTTATATTAAAGTGAGCCAATTTATGAATAACTCAATATCTGCACATAAATTTAATTTTTAAATTTATATTTCTTTTTGGAAGTCTTTTTCCTTACATAGTTTTCCACTCACTCTCAGTTTAAACTGAGAAGCAAACACAGAAGTATCATTAACATTATGAAAATGTTAGGTATTTGGAGGTGTTGCCATTTCTGACCTTTGATTCTCTCTTTCATTTTAATGTGATATTTTTTTTCTTTTAAAGCTGGACCATGTAAAAAGGATATCAACTTTATCTGGTTCAGCACAAGGGATGCTTCATGGCACAGAACATCTCAGACTACAGGAGACAATAAAAGGATGGTGGTGACAAGGAGCTCCTCTAAAGAAAGTCAACTTACAGGAGAAGCCTGCCACTGCCCCATATTACTTAGTGATCCTACTGCTACTGAAACAAACTCCCACTAATTTAGGAGCTTAACACAACTTCGTTGTCTCATAATTTAGTAGTTTAGAAGATTGACATCTATTGCACTACACTAAGATCAAAATGTTGGTGAAGTGCTTTCCTTTTCGGAATCTCTAAGAGAAACTACATGTCCTAGTCTTTCAGCTTCAAGAGACTTTCCTTGTTCCTTCTTCCAAAAGAAAGGAGAAAAGCTGGGCCAGTCCTGTGCATCCATCTCTCTGGTTCTCTTATCATTCTTTTTTTCTACATATAGAAACATTTATGATTTGGGCCCACCCGGGTAATCCAGCATAATCTTCCTATCTGAAGATCCAGCTGATTAACATCTACAAATTTAATCACTTTTTAACCTGTAATCTACTGTATTCACTGTTTCTGGGGATTAGAGCAGACCTATCTTTGGGGCCACTATTCTGTCCATCAGAGTCCCATCCCCAGAATCCCCAAGCTAAACTTTCATATTGGCTGCAGTTGTGATAAAAGAAAGAATAATTAAGTTAATTCATTTCTCCACAAATATTTACTACCAGTGTGTTATCCAAAGCTGTTCTAGGGAATAGCAATTCCTATAAAAGCAAAAGTGTACCCTGCTCTTGAGTATAAATGGTCTAGTCAAAGAAACAATAAAAAAAACAACCAATTACAAAATAACTCACTAATTCAGTATGCATTTTAATTGTGAATGAAAATATAATAGAAGTTTGATGAAGATATTGTTAGAAAATAGAACAAAAAATTCTTAAAGGAATTTTTGTAAGCTTTGAATTTAGAAAAATGGCTTTAAAGTAAATTATATAATTATATTGTGGCAGTTTATCAACTACTTAATAGCATCTGTTACTGAAGTTGCCACTGATTTTCTTCACAGACATTTCAAAGGAAAAAGATCGATTTAGTTATCAAACTGAGATGTACAAAATGGAAAAAATATGATTTAAACACACTCCTCATAAATGAAAATGAAAATAGAACAGGGCAGAATTATCTTCACTAATATGTGTAAATCTACTCTCTATCCTCCCTATGTAAAATAATACTGAGATCTCCATATGATTGAAGTAAAAGTTAACTTTACTTTCATTTAGAGGAGATATGAACGTTAATGATTTAGAATGCACATACTCCTTGATCTTCCCTGTACACACCAGAAGGTGCTTGGCAAGTGGGATCTGCACAAGGGCAGTGGGGGGAAAGCAGTCATGAGCAATTATGGGGTCAGACATAGCTAGGCTCTCTATCACTGTGTAATGAAAGCCTTCAAAGCATAAGAATAGTGGACAGCCCATGTTTCTCTATGGAATCTAGAAGTTCATATAAGAGAAGGAACATAAAAATACAATGCCTTTATAAGAAAACAGGTGGAGCTCTTATCTAATCTCTATATAATTCCTTTCACATGATAAAGATAATTACAAAATGACAATTTAAACTAACTTCTTAGGTTTGTAAAAATATATTAACATACTATATATAGCTTGAGGGTCTAGATACAAGGAAGTACTGTATTGGTTAATTCAGCAATGTCATAATGTTTCTTATTATCTCCTTTTGTATTGCCGCTTGCTCAGTAGTCTGCAAGGTTATGGGTAGAATATAGGGGTAGGAGCTGCATACTTTCACATGATCAACAGATGGAAGAGTGTGCTGCTACAAATAAAAACAAATGCAACTGGTTTATCTCTGGCTGACCTTGCTCTATTTATTGACTATAGGGAAATGTAGTCACTAAAGCCTTGGGTATAATTTCATCTTTGAACAGAACTCTGCATCAGAGTAGATGGGATTATCCAGATTGGGTCAGATCCCTGAAGTCCCATCCATGGAGCTGGAGGTGCTATCACTGTCCTTAAAGTACATGAAACTTGAAGAGAAATAATGGACACAAAATCTGGGTACTATAAAAAAGGAGAAGGTGCTAAGGCTGCTCAGAATTTAACTAGAAATACACTACGTTTTATATTAAGTACAATTTTAATCTGTATCTGGAAAGTAAAAATGTATAGTCTATGTCATTATTTTTTAAATGATAATCATGAGAAAACTAAACAGATCTAGGCCAATGTGATTCTAGGGAACACTCAAAGTATTTACATGCAAGTGAATGACTTTGAGGGACAGAATTAAATAAACTATACAATGAAAACATAAAACTACAGGTACTGAAGGCTATTGAAGAATTATACTTACATATTATGAAACATAAGCCTAAGACTCCTTTGAAAATAAAATAGTAATTGTGAAATAAAATTGATATTTTATGGCCAGACAAGAAAAATTTAAACATAAAAATTATCTCTGCCCTTCTCTTCCCCATGATTGTGCATTGTGTATCTGCATTATGCATTGACTAAACTTCCCTTATCTGCAGAAATACCTGCTCAACCCAAAATAACAACATCAAAAAGGCAATTCCTTAAAAGTTATCATTTCTTCTTGAACCTTAAAGAGCCACATGACACCTAGATCTGGATTGTGTAAACTGTTAATAATATATCATTTAATATAAATCCTTCTGTCTCAAAAAATATATATAACTGCTTTGACTTCTAATGAATAGAACAGTTTGCAGAGCTTTGTGAGATGTTCTTTCTGGCTTATAATTCTCAAATTTGGCTCAAATAAAATTTTTTGTTTATTATTCAGATTGACTGATTAATTTTTCATTGACCTAGAAAAAGAAAGATAGTCAATCACTTCCTACAGATTTGTTCAAAATCTTTTTTTCAGGGCCGCACTGGAGGCATATGGCGATCCCCAGGCTAGGGGTCTAATAGGAGCTGGAGCTGCTAGTGCACACCACAGCCACAGCAACAGAGGATCTGAGCCACATCTGCAACCTACACCACAGCCATGGCAATGCCGAATCCTTTAACCCCGAGTAAGGTGAGGGATTGAAACTGTGTCCTCATGGATTCATTTCCCTGAGCCATAAAGGGAATTCCTAAAATCTTAATGACTAAAACTGAAAAAGCTACTGAAGTAACATTTCAGAAGCCATAATCTTTCACTGCTTTAAACTATAATTATTAATAATAATTGAATCACAATTTAATGCATCTGACATAATTATATATATTCTTAATGCACATTTCAAGTTAAAATATATGTACTTGTATAGCTCAAGTGCTTTTATATAAGTTATAGGAAATATATTATTTGGACTGTAATAGCGCAAAAAGTAGAAAAGATTGATTTAGGTTCCCCGAACAATGCTAAGTTGAAGAAGCTTAAGAAAGATACAATTGATGGCACAAATTATGCTAACGGAAAAGGTAAAATTAACAGAAGTTTTAAAATGACTCCTGGAAATCAAATTTCTGAAATTCAATATTCTCTGATTTGGTGTCATTGCCAAAGCTCAGCTCGATATCATCCTGAAAGTTTTTGTCCCAACATATATACCTATAGAAACACAGTTCCTCTTTCTTTCTCCAAACTCGAATCTACACTATTCCATTTCTCTGCTCAATTCTTTTCTGTTTTCTCTACAATAATACCATATATCCCTAGGGTTTTGAAACATGCTTATGATGAAAGAATGACAAGCAGATAAAACTAACAAGATCAAAAGCCCTCATTAGATCTAACATGAATATTTAATATATTATGAATTTATAACATTACGAATAGCCAACATTTTCAAAAATTAATTCTTATAAAAGATTATAAAAGTAGACTCTGCCAAAATTGTATTTCATCCCTTATCTTTTGAGTTATTGAAAATCTGAAGTTAGAAAATAGTTCAGTATATTTCATATTCTTGAATTGCTTTAAATAATATAAGCAATATAAAATTTACATGAATTCAATATTTTCCTCTCTGTCTCTCTCCCTCCCTCTTAGCCATTACTCTGTCAGTCAATTCAGTTTTTTAGAATCTGTTCACTCTAAAAATATTTAGGGTAAACTGGTTATGATCCAGGACTATTTCATATTCTCGAGCTATAATAAATGACAATGGACCTTAATCCTCCTGAGAGTGTATTGTCAAAATCAATTAAGTAAGCAGCTGAAATAAAATGTTATGAGGAAAACTCATAGTTCTATGAAAAGAGGAGCCCCTGACCTAGTCTTTTAAGTGAGAAGGTTTTGTTTTTTAAACTTAAGATATAATAATGAAGATTAAAAAGAGATATGTTGACCTACTAAACAAATAGATGAGAAGTGCTGTTTGCTTAACTATCCAGAAACAAAAATTCAGAAACTTCTAGATGCATGCAAACTCTGAAGTGAGATCGCAGAGGACATGAAATCTGTGCAAGTTCGTCTTTGTAATGGAAAGTATGGCCTTTCCAACCCCACAGAACTTAGAAGTAATGCGTGCACTGCACAGATAGGTATGCTTGGCATAGTAAGTATCTAATAAACTAGTATATTAATATAATTATGAATGTATTTAGCTAGCTATAAATTTCTTTCAAGCTAGGTTGGCTAAGAGGATCTAGGAAATATGTCTGCACCCCAGCCCAAACTGTATGAGAGTGAACAAAGATAGGACATGATTTTTATCATACATAGAAGCAATTTGTGATTAAAATATTCACAGATTAAAAAGGGCATTTCCAGAAGGAGAATGGAAGTGAATACTTTGCTTAGAGAGATAGGGAGTTCTGATTAGATATCCAATACACACTTCCATCCAAATCATTCCCCCCAGGCCATTATTCTGAAAACCTCTCAAATCTCAGCCTCATTCAAAATCTAGCATAAGAATAGAGACCCCAGAAATAAACCCAGACACCTACGCCCAATTGATCTTTGACAAAGGTGGCAAGAACTTCAAATGGGAAAAAGAAAGTCTTTTCAGTAAGCTTTGCTGGGAAACTTGGACAGCTGCATGTAAATCAATGAAACTGGAGCACACTCTCACACCATGCACAAAAATAAACTCTAAATGGTTGAAAGAC
>PVHT021183618.1:670291-757627 GCA_004024745.2 Catagonus wagneri | reverse complement strand
GGGAGGGAATGGGGATAACTAGTGTTTTAATGATGGAAAAGCAAGGAGATCCAACTGTATAGCACGGGGAACTATATCTAATCACATGTGACAAATCCATATATGTACATGTAACCAGGTCGCCACGTGGTGCAGTTGGAAAATCTCACAGAAATCTGTAAACCAGGTATAATGCAAAAAATAAAAAATAAATTATTAAAAAACAAAAACAAAAAACAAAAAAAAATAAAAAATAAAGTCAAAAAAATTAGACTTATAAATGGATTTCTTATGACTTATGGAATGCTTAATGAACTAAAATTAAATTTAAACTACTCTGTATTGATTTTGCTTAATTCACAGACTCACTTAAGGATAACTGGAGACACTGATGTTTCACACACCTTAGGGTTTCATTTGCTAATCTACGTGATCTGGTATTCATCAGATTTTCAGTAATGGAAATCAGTTTACGCTAAATATATTGTTCCTGGTTTTAGTATCTTTTACAATAAGTATTAATGAAATATCGGCATGGATTATAATAACACAGATGAATACTTTTTAATAAACATTTTACATAATTTAAAACGGAAAGTCAATTAAATTGGAGGGATTTCAAATACCTGCCCACAACACATATGCACTTTAAGATATAACTGATACAATAAAGCATAGAAAACCGACAAGTAACACATGCGGTCCTGGAATTTGGAAACATGAATCATAGGTTGTGAGTCAAATATTCAGTTAATTAACAGGTGTTTCCACTTTGACAACATCTAATCTCTGTTCCTGATCCTGATTTGCAAAATGAGAATATTTATGTATGTGATCTTCAGTTATCTTTCTGGATTTAAGTTGTGTATGCATGTGTGTGTGCATATTCATAATACAGTGCTACTGATTTGCGCTTGACATCAGCTATAATCACCTTGTATGAAATGATAGTTGTTTCCTGCTCTTCAAGGTATCTAATTATGCAAAGGAAGTTTGCTAGAGCAACATAATATTCTATTTATTTGTGCATCTTTCTGGGGAATTTATTATGGAGTTACTGAGATTTTGGCACATGGGATTTCTCTTTAGTTTCATATTCAGTATGTTTACAGTGGTTTTAAACAGTAAGAGAGACAGTTGGCTTACGTATTCCTAGCTATGGGAAAAACATTATAAGTACTCTGAACTAAACATTAACACTTGCCCTTGACTCTAAAACTTGACCTGGTGAAAAGTCTAGTTCTTTAAGGACAAAACACATAATAGTGTCTTGCCACTGTTCTTCAAGTACATTAAATGCTTCCCTTGAGTTTTCACTGAAAAGAAAACTATCTACGTTTTGGTGCAAAATACATATGTAATTGGCTCCTTGACAGATGTTAAATTTTAACTTCTTAAAAAATAAACATTTAACTATACCATACTGTTTTTGACAATGTGCATCTTGCGGAACCTGGGACATCCGGCCTACTGGGTGGGTTGTTAACCGTTCTCGCCACTGTTATTACTCCTTTATCCTATGCAGTGTATCTAAGACCCTCCCTTTGATAGTATACTTAAATCATTTCTTAATACATCCGTATTTTAGTATGTGGGTTTCTCACCACACCTCACTCCTCATGTTTACATTCCTCCAGTGCTTTCTTTTCAATCTACTTGAGCCAATACAGCCTAAGCTACAGGACTGTACATTCATGGTACATCATTTTCACCACTCCCTTGATAGTACCCATAAACTCTTTGGCCTTATTCCCTTCCTACTACTCCTATTTACTCTACTATCGCTTACTCTTTAATTTATCTTGCAATTGCTTCCCCCTGGTTCTAGAAATCTAGATTACTAAACTTTCTGAAAAAGACACAAAAGAGCATTGATAATTCTTAGGAACATGTGGTCCCTAAATTTATAGAGACTCATTTAATTTACTGATTCATAATCTTGTCCTTAATCATGCCATTCACACTCTATTCCTTTTCTTCTATTGATTCTAATAGTCTAGCTTCCCAAATGTTAATACACCATCTAGACAAAATCACAAAATGCACATATACTAGAATTAAAAGAAAATTTTGTCATTGAGTATGACCACATGAGGATTCCTCCCACAATAGCCTTGATTGAGAATCAATTATTATTTGCTTAATTACATAACTGCTTTAATTTCAGGAATGCAAAACTAATGTTTCAAACATAAAATTTTTAATTTTCAAATAATTCCATTTTGTTAGAATCTTCCTTCTCAGGAATCAATGAAATCAAAATTATGTGATTGTATATAAGTAATCTAAGGCTGAACAAATTGCCTTACTTATTTTTAAACTTCTGAGGATAGACACCTTACTACTTCAATATTTTTACTATACTTGCAAAACTTTGGGGTTGGTTGGTTGTTTTTGTTTTTCTTTTTTTTCTTTTTGTTTTTGTTCTTTTGCTAAGTTCTTCGAGAAGACAATTTTTCCCCCCAAGGGTAATGGTAAGAGGCTTCAGAAGAAAAGTCCATAAGCAAACAAACATGCACAAAAGATAAGCTTCTTAAACCCAAAATGTATTCAAATCTGCACTTTGTATTAATTTGAAACTAAATGCTAATTCTAATATTTTTATTAAGAATAGAGTAATATTCTAGTTATTAAGAAGTTATGTCACTAGCATTTACTAATTAAATTAATTAAATTATTCACTAACAAAATCATTTTTCCCATGTGAGTATATTTTATACATGAAATGCACATCCCCTACAAAAATAAAAATTGAATTCTTAGAGGATATAAAAAAATCTAGGAGTTCCCATCGTGGCTCAGTGGTTCTGACTAGGAACCACAAGGTTGTGGGTTCAATCCCTGGCCTTGCTCAGTGGGTTAACGATCCGGCGTTGTCGTGAGCTGTGGTGTAGGTTGCAGAAACGGCTTGGATCCTGTATTTCTGTGGCTGTGGCACAGGCCAGCGGCTACAGCTCCAATTAGACCCCTAGCCTGGGAACCTCTACATGCCACAAGTGTGGTGCCAAAAATGACAAAAAAAGACAAATTAAAAAAAAAACTATATTCATTAGCAAGAGAGTATATCCTTACTTAAGCTGTAATAGACCCTTACTTATTAAAATGTAGTTTAAAATGTAGCCTGGCCATTATAAAATATTTTTTTAATTAAAAGAGATCTGTAGTATATAACAAGCTCCCCAAGTATGCATAAGATGACATTCAGGTGGTAATAGTGAACTCAGAAAGGAACTGTATGACTAAATTATGTTCTGGCCTTTTTTCCCAAGGTCAAAATGAATAGTTACATGGAAAACATTGTGATAGAAGAGAATGAGGATAGAGTGAAATGTAAATGTAGACTGAAATACTTGCTGAGAAACAATAAATCAAGCTCTTAATCCTAAATGCAGTGATGGAACCTGGAGTGATGGAGACACTGCAGATTGTAGAAATGGAATAATGTGCTATGAGAGACAGTTCTGATGAATTTCAAGGGCCCTGAGAAGACTACTCCCATGAAAAAGCCAGTGGTTCTATCTCAGGTAAAAGAAGATTATAAAATTGTGTAATTACCAACATTTTTTTAGTGCTTCTGTTTTCAAAGTGCTTTCCCCTACATTTATCACTGTTGATTCTCAAAATAACCTTGTACAGTAGTCATAGTATGAGTATTGCTCCAATTACCCAAAAACCAAGTAAGCAAGATTGAGTCTGATTAGCAAATCTATTCTACTGTGTATATAACATATTTATGTAACTAAACTTTATAAACAAATTTGATGAGCATGAAAATTTTTTTGAAAACTATGGAAAAAACATCTTTGAGAAAGATAAATATGCTCTTGTGCCAAAAATCATAAACATTACAATTGTCCAACTGCATTATTTCAATTTCAAAAGCATTTTTCAATCAAAATTAATTTTAATGTTAAAATATAATCCTATGTCTTAGAGATATGACATATTTATTGTATTAAAAATAATATTACTAAAATCTCCCTCAGCCAATATCCTATGTTTAAAGTAATGTATGACAGGATCTTTTTCATCTGTTATGGTTTTCCATAAAAGTGAGTTTTGTGATTTTATTACACTTACCTGTTAATAAAGAAATTAATTGGACAAAGAATTGTATAAAAACTAAAAATTGTATAAAGAAAGTACAAAAACCAATGCTATAAATAGCAAAAAGGATCACTGGAAGCCGATTTTCTTTTTAAGGTGAATTTTAACTGAGTTATAGAAAGTTTGAAAAATGTTCTCTCTCATAGTTTTATATACCCATTAGAAATATACTTATGTAATACATATTTAATGATAGATAATTTTGAAAATAATATATAGAAGTCAGCCAAAGCAGAATGAAATCAATGTCATGAAGATCAAAACTGTATAGGTAAAATTACCTTTATCACAGAATACTTTTCTATTTGAATAATATAAACTGTTACTAGACATTTTTAGACTTGTTTACTACTGAGATGTACATATAATGAATAAATTATTTCAAGTTTTAAAGATTTATTTCAGTAAGAGATCTGTTTTTTTCTCAAGGCAAACAGTAGTTACAAAAAAAAGAACTCTAAAAATAGATTCTTATAAATAATGTAAATATTTCAAGATCTTGGATGGCACTATCTGATCAGTCTTCGGCAATTTTCTTCCTCTGTACAGAGAATAATGTATAACACAAAATGTCTTATGTAATTTTAGGAAATAAGCTACTCCCTTAGAAAATATGGGTACAGTTTGATTTCTAAACAGAATAGTATATTTCAGCAATGTTCTTATGAATAATATACTAAATGATACCTCATTTACCTGAAAGAGTAATCTATTATTTCCTCTTGAAAATGAATACAATTTACACTCCTGTTTTGTCATATTCATATTAGGTAAATGAATGCAAAATTTGTATGACTTCTATCATATAATAAGGCATCGCTCTGTTTTCAGATGACATATTATATCTAGAAAATCCTAAAGACACTATTGGAAATCTGTTAGACCTCAACACTGAATCTGGCACAGTTGCAGGATACAAAATTAATACACAGAAATCTATTGCATTTCTATATACTAACAATGAAAGGTCAGAAAAATAAATTAGGGAAATAATCACATTTACAACCACATCAAAAATGAAAGAATCAAAGACAACACAGATAAAAAGATATACCACGCTCTTGGATTGAAAAAATAGCATCAAAATGACTATATTACCCAAGGGAATCTAAAGATTCAGTGCAATCCTTATCAAATTATGAAGGACATTCATCAAAGAACTAGACCAAAATACTTTAAAATTTGTATGGAAACACAGAAGACCCCAAAGAGCTAAAACAATACTGTAAAAGACAAACAGAAATGGAGGAATCAGCCTCCCTGACTTGAGTCAATGCCACAAAGCTACAATTATCCAAACAATATGGTACTGGCACAAAAACAGAAATACAGATCAATAAAACAGGATAGGAAGTCCAGAAATAAGACCGAGTACCTGTGGAGAACTAATCTATGAGAAAGGAGGCAAGAACATACAGTGGAAGAAAGATAGTCTCTTCAGTAATTAGTACTGGGAAAACTGGACAACTACATGTAAAAGAACAAAATTACAACACACTTTAACATCATATACATAAACTCAAAAAGAATTAAAGACTAAATATAAGGCCAGATAGTATAAAACTCCTAGAGGAAAACACAGGCAGAATGGTCTTTGACATAAATCACAGCAACATCTTATGTGATCAACCTCCTAGAATAAGGTCAATTAAAAAAATTAAAAAAATACCAATGGTACCTAATTACCCTTAAAAGCTTTTGCACAGCAAAGGAAATAATTTTTAAAAATGAGAAGACAATCCACAGAATGGGCGAAAAGCTTTGCAAATAATACAACAGACAGGGAGGCGCCTAATCTCCAAAATACACAAACAACTATACAACTCAACAACAAAAAAACAAATAACCCAGTTTAAAAATAGGCAGATGACCCAAACAGAAAATTCTCCAAAGAAGACATATGGATGTCCAACAGGCAAATGAAAATATGTTCAGTATCACTAATTACTGAAGAAATGCAAATCAAAACTACAATGAGGTACCACCTGACACTGGTCAGAATGGCCACCATCAACAGTTTAAAAAATAACAAATATTGGAGAGGGTATGAAGAAAAGGGAACCATCATACACTTTTGGTAGGAATGTAAATTGGTACACTACTATGAAAAACAGTATGGAGGTACCTCAGAAAACTAAATATAGAGCTGCCATATGATTTGGCAATCCTGCTTCTGAGCATATATCCACATAAAACTTTCACTGAAAAAGACACATGCACCCCTGTGTTCATCACAGCACTATTCACAATAACCAACACATGGAAGCAACCTAAATGTCCATCAACAGATGAGGGGATTCAGATGTGGTACATATATACAATGGAATACTACTCTGCCATATAAGGGACAAAATAAATACCATGTGAAGCAACACGGATACAACTAGAGATTCTCACACTAAATGAAGTTAGTCAGAAAAAGAAAAGCAAATACCATATGACAGCCTGTATTTGTTAAACCTAAAATATAGCACAAATGATCCTATCTACCAAAGAGAAACAGAAAAATAAACATTTATCAACCCCCAAATTCCCATTATTCCATCACAACACTCAACTGGAGAACTTTCATTACAAAAAACTATAAAATTCTGACATATTAGAAAATAATCTGAAGTCACTAGATATTAATAGATGCTGACAGACTCTGGAAAATAGTATATGCTCAGAGAAGACTAATAGCCTGAGACTAACTGCATCATACAAAGCATTCATTGTCAGCAGCAGCAATGTGGAAAAGCTATAGCCTTTTTGGATGGGGGAAACAGAAAACTGTTGGCAAAAAAAACTATCACTAATGAGAGTGAAAGAATCTCAGAAAGAAAAGAGCCATAGAAAGGCTACACAAATGTCATCCACCTAATTTCACATTGACCTCTGAGCCATGGAAAAGACTCAGAGTAGCTTACCTAAAGGCAAATGAGCTAAAATGACAATGAAGCTGCTGTTGGTGAAATAGAGTTTGAAATTTAAGTACAGCCAGTAAAATTTTCTGATACACAAAAGAAACAATACCATCAGAGAAATATAATGTAACCCAAAAGTCATACAACTTGCCTTCACAATGCCTAGGTTAAAATCCCAAAATTCCTTGAACTGAGGAACCAAGAATGCAGACTGAATTCCCAAGAGAAAAGAAAATCAATAAAAGCTGAACCTAAACTGGATCTCATATTCAAACTAACCAATAAAGATTCAAAAGCAATTATTATTCCTATTCTCAGTGACGTAAAAACAAAATATATTTATTAGAAGAATGAAAAATAGGAAATATCAAGAGAAGGAGAAATGATAAAAAATAAACAAAAAAATCTGGATAGAATTGGAAAATCATGAAAGGGAAAAAAATGTCCCTGGACAGACTTAACAACCAATGAAAGAGGATAGATGAGATCTTAAGTGAACTGGAAAATAGATCAATAGAAGTACTCAAGGTTAATAAAGGAGAGAAAAGATGAAAAGATATTGGTGGAGGTGGAAGGGCAAAGAGAGCCTCACAACATTTCACGTATTTCTAAATCTTCACATATTTGTTGGTCATGTTAGACAGCCCACCAAATGTGCAAATGAAATTCCAAGAGAGCAGAGAGATTAAGGTAGAAAAAAAAATCATTAGAAATATAATATACAATATTTCCTAAAATTTAAGAAAAGATATGAATTTAGAGATATACAATATTCAGCAAATAGCAAGCAAATGAACACCAGAGAAAACCTCTCCAAGACACACCACAGTCAAATGGCTGAAAGTTAAAGGTACAAAGAAACGCTTAAAAGCAGCTAACTGCTTTTATAATGATTTATCATATACAGCAGAACAACCACTTGCTCAGTGGATGGCTTCTTATCAAATGTATGGAGGCCTAGAAGGAGTAAAGCATTATCTTTAAAATGACTACATTAAAAACTATCAACACAGAATTCTATATCCATTAAAAATATATTTTCAGGTAAAAACGGACTATAAGAATTCATGTCTATTATACCAACACTATAAAATGTTTAAGGAGGAGTTCCCGTCGTGGCTCAGTGGTTAACAAATCTGACTAGTAACCATGAGGTTGCGGGTTCAATCCCTGGCCTTGCTCATTGGGTTAAGGATCCAGTGTTGCTGTGAGCTGTGGTGTAGGTTGCAGACGTGGCTTGGATCTCGCATCGCTGTGGCTGTGGCAAAGGCCGGCAGCTACAGCTCCTGTTAGACCCCTAGCCTGGGAACCTCCATATGCCGTGGGTGCAGCCCTAGATAAGGCAAAAAGAAAAAAAAAAAAAAAAAGCTTAAGGAAAGTCTTAAGTATGCAGTAAAATAGTACTCAATGGAAATAAGATCGACACAAAACAATGAAATGCATCAGGATTAATAAATATTCAGGCAAAAGTAAAGTAGTATTTTTTCTTCGTACTTTTTCCCCTTCAACTTATTTTATAAATCACATCATCATTTAAAATTTAAAAAGGAAAGACTGCATTCAAATACTCAAAAAAATGGCTGGAAAGAAAAAGACAAAGGAAGAAAACAAGAAAGGCAAGTAGAAATCAAATAATAAAAATGTTGACCCAAACCTAACAATAACTATAATCATATTAAAAGTTTACAGACTCCAAAGAAGAAATATAAATGGCCAACTGGTATATGAAAGTGTTCTCAAATCACCTGGGAAATTCTAAACATTGCCACAATGAGACATAACCTCATAGTAGTTAGGACAGCAATGATTAAAAAAAAAAAAGACAGCAAGTAGTAGTAAAGATGTGGAAAAAGGGAACTCTTTTACACTGTTAGTGATAATGTAAACTGATACAGCCGCTATGAGAAACAGTCTGGAGGTTTCTTAAAAATTCAAAAATATAACTTCTGTATGATCCAGCAATCTCATTTCTGGGCACATACTCAAATAAATGAAATCAGGATCTTCAAGAGATATTTGTATTTTCATGTTCACTACAGTTTCATGTTCACTACAGCAGCAGCATTCAAAATATCCAATAAATGGAAGCTACCTAAATGTGCAGTGACAGAAGAAAGGGTAAAATGGGATACACACACACACACACACACACACAAACACATACTGGAATATTAATCTGCCTTAAAAAGAAGTAAACTCTACCATATGCAAGAATAATATGAACGAACATCGAGGACATTTTACTAAGTGAAATAAAAATAAGCCAGGCATTGGAGGACAAATACTATTTGATATCAATTTTATGAAGAAACTAAATTACTTAAATTCATATAAACAGAGAGTATAATGATAAATGCCAGAACCTGGGGGAAGGTATGAGTCAAAGGATATTATTTCAGCTATGAAAAATGATAAATTATAGAGACTCACGGTACAGCATAGTGTCTATAGTTAATAACACTTTATTGTATACCTAAAAATTTGCTAAGAGGAGAGATCTCTTTTTTTTTTTTTATTGCCTTTTGTCATTTTAGGGCCACACCCACGGCATGTGGAGGTTCCCAGGCTAGGGGTCTAATTGGAGCTGTAGCCACTGGCCTATGCCACAGCCACAGCAACGCAGGATCCGAGCCACGTCTGCGACCTACACCACAGCTCACAGCAACGCCGGATCCTTAACCCACTGAGGAAGTCCAGGGATCGAACCCACAACCTCATGGTGCCTAGTCGGATTCGTTAACCACTGTGCCACGATGGGAACTCCTAAGAGGAGAGATCTTATATTAAGTATTCTTATCACTAACAGTAATAATAATAACAATAATAATAATAAAGTATGGTAGGACATTTTAAGAGGCAATGGATATGCTTCTGGCATAGACTGTGGTGACTGTATTACAAGTATTACCTATCTCCAAATCCATCAAGCTGTAGCCATTAAATATGTGCATCTTTTTATACGTTAATTGCACTTCAATAAATGGTTTAAAAAAGCACCCCCCCACCAAAGAAATGGTTAATGGATTGTATATATCAATTAAACAACAGAATTATCAAAATACACTAAAAACGTACAACAAAAACACCACCACCAAGTTATGTTTCCTAAATGAGACAAACTTTAGGTATAAAATGTATAAAGGCTAAAAGATGGGGTATGTAGATACACAGATAGATAGACAAATAGGTAGATAGATAGATAAGACAGATAAAATGGAAGACTACTCAGTCATAAAAAAAGAATGAAATTTCACCTTTGCAGAAACATGGATAGACTTGGAGGGAACTATGCTAAGAGAAATAAGACAGACAGAGAAAAACAAATACTCTTTGATACACTTATATGTGGTATCTAAAACATACAACAAACCAGTGAATATAACAAAAAAGAAGCAGACTCAGAGATAGTAAATTTGTTGACAGTGGGGAAAGAGGGAGTTATACAAGGGGGATGGGAGACACAAACTACTGGGTATAAAATAGATTCAAGGATGTATTATACCACAAGGGGAATATGGCCAGTATTTTGTAATAGCTGTAAATGGAAGGTAACCTATAAAAATTGTATAAAAAATTTTTAAAAATACTAAATAAATAATAAAATTCTATTTAAAACAAGATCCTAGAGAGAGTACATAAGTAGGCCATAGTAGACTACCATAATTAGATACAACAGAATTCAAGCCATTATATTAAAAGATATAATAAAAGTGTTGATCATAAAAAAATATAAAATCTTAAAAATGTATATACCAAACAGCACATGACATAAAACATAGAGCAAAGATGGACAGAATTAGATCCATAAATAGACAATCCTTAAGTTTAACTGGAAACAACACCCTTCTCAGTAATTTTAAATCTTCTAGATGAAAATCAACTAATCATAAGAGATGGACAAAAAAGTACCACATATAAAATACTGTCTGCAATATCTCAAAAGTTTACATATAAAATACTACCTGTAAATCTCAAAAAAACTGAAAAACAGAGTATGTTCTCTGATCACAAGGAAATTAAATAGAAATCACTAAAAATAAGTTAATAAATAAAAGTCAAATTTTAGATATTAACAACAATATCTTTAGGTTGTTGCTTAAACAGTGCTCACAGGAAAGTTTATGATTTTTTGGCCATGCCTGAGGCCTGTGGAAGTTCCCAGGCTAGGGACAAAGCTGGTACCATAGCTGTTACTGGAGACACAGCAGTGACAATGTCAGATCTTTAACCAATGATGCCACTAGGGAACTCCCTTTTGTAGGTTTTCATTCCAGAATGTCTATCAGATTCTCACGATGAAGAACTAAGTAAAATACCCTTGTGTTCACAGAAAAGTTATGGGACACATAACCATTTTTATAATATGCCCAAATATTCTCAATGACAAAAGCCTTATTTGCAGGGAAAAAAATAATTTACCAGAGACTTACCCAACAGGGGGAAGAGAAATTATCCAACACCAGCAGTTCTAGTCCTCCTGTGTCCCCTAAAGGGAGGATTAAGAAATATTTTTGAAGATCACAATCCAGGCATATAGACTCGCTAAATGGCTAGTATTTAATCATGATTATAGATCACTTATCTACATAACAAAAGAACTTAAGGATAATAACTGTGGATTTTGGCTGGAAGACCTACAAGACAGTTTCTTTCTAATGAGGACTTGTTAGGGAAATTCAAATATATTAAGGACAGTTTCTACCTACACCACAGCAGCCACTTAAGCCACAGTAGTGACAATGCCAGATCCTTAAGCAACTGCACCAATTGTAGTGTTCTAATGGTGAGTTTTTTAAATTTTCTTTATGTCCTTTACATTATTTATTTTTTATTTTTTTTGACCTTTTGCCTTATCTAGGGCCACACCCATGGCATATGGAGGTTCCCAGGCTAGGGGTCTAACAGGAGCTCTAGCTGCTAGCCTTCGTCACAGCCACAGCAACACGGGATCCAAGCCACATCTGCAACCTACACCACAGCTCATGGCAATGCCGGATCCTTAACCCACTGAGCAAGGCCAGGGATTGAACCCGCAACCTCATGGTTCCTAGTCAGATTCGTTAACCACTGAGCCACGAGGGGAACTCCTATGTCCTTTACATTATTAATTGGAATTCTTCTATGAAGAAGAATCTGGTCAATTATTTATTTACATCAGTATGGGCACATGTATAATTATTTTACTACTTAATTATTTTATTTTGTTGTTCAAATTGTTCCAGCTCTTTCTAGGTGGCTTCTATATTATTTTGACATGCCCTGATTCTTACTGTTTTTGAGTATTTCTTTACATTTTTTAAGCACCAAATGCTCCATGCTTGTTTTTTACTTTCCCTTTACCATCCCTGGAATCAACACTTCAATGAGTTCTAGTCCCTTACTAATAAGTGAATTATTATTATTGATCAGTAAATTAAGTAGTGATACTTACTATGTTTTTTAGACTTATTCTACTCATGGAAGAAAAAAATGTTCCTATGTAAAGCTTGTTAGCTATATGACTAGTTAACTCATTTTATAGTTTAGTTTCTTCCATAAAAAGTTTCTTCTATGAAATATAATAATAATAATCTTATATTTTTATGTTTATTAAAGGCAATTGAGAAAGTGAAAGTAACCTGTAATTATAAAGCACTATAAAGGAAAAGTATTATTATAATTCTTATAACATCATGCAGAAAATATATTAACATCACAGCTGGGGAAAATATAAAATGTTGTTGCTCCTATATACGACCCTTACTTCAGACTAATCAGGTGAAAAGTTTGCTACCAAAAATGGCATAACTTTCTTGTTTAGAAGCTTAATATTTGGGTCACATTTCTCTTCACAACCTCTTTATCAATTTGAAATTTCAGAATATGCTTTTGAAGAAGCATAAATACTTCACATGGAATAAATACTTAGTCTTGGGTAAGTATGAGAAAAGGAATAATCACATCTGTTACACTAGTTTGGTATGTATTACAGCAATGAAACCAAGTCATTAAAGGTGCCAATTTTTACCTCAGACATAATTTCATAATATAGAAGAAAATGTGATTCAAAATCAATTTTTTTTTAAATTATAGCCTTAAAACTCCTCTGAATAATACCAAGGAAAGATACATTTTAAGAACTCTTTTAAGTATAGTTGACTTACCACGTTGTGTCAATTTCTGCTGTACAGGATAATGACCCAGTCATAACATATATACATTCTTTCTCTCGTACTCTCTTCCATTATGTTCTACACCAAGAGATTGTACATAGTTCCTTGTGATGTACAGCAGGACCCCAGTGCTTATCATGTTAAGAACTCTTACTTGAAATTTACTTAGAAAGGCTGGAGTAATTGTAGCTAACTTCTGAATGATCAGGACTTGTGGATCAACAAACCATTTCAAAGCCAGCCAAACAGGGAGTTTTCTGAGAGCCAATCTCACAACTTAACTATAGATTATGCTATTTGAAAATATATACAGGACATCCAAAAAGCTAAATGGGAGAAGTCTATTTATATTAATTATCCTCACATCACCATTTTAGGCTGATGCCTCACAGGTATAGAAAACTTATTTAGGATCTTGAATCTTCCTGATTTCATGCTTGGAAAAGGAGCCACCATTCAAAACATTTGAGGTGATGATGCTCAAAACGTTCAAGAAGAAATTTAAGACTCAATGGTAAACCAAGATCAATAAAGGCCTCAAATAGATACTCACTATTAATGAAAGAAACATCATATAATTTTTAAAAGCATACAGGAAACAGAACTGTTATATTCAAAACTACAGCAAGAGAACTGCATAGACAGCCAGTTTTATTTTTTGAAAGTATTATAAATGGCAATAATATATTGACTGTTTTCTATGTGGAATTTTTTAGAGGTCTAATTTTAAAAGATTTTCAAAATATAAAGATATTTGCAATAACATCAAGTAAACTGATTCATAGTATGTCACAAAAATATCAACACTGTAAGAAATTATGGAAGTGGTAGAAAGGTTGATGAAGAATATATCCAAGTTTAATGGAAAGATTCATGTTTATGCCTGCCTTTGTATAATCTATCTTGGGTGTCACTTGAAGAGAAAAATAAAATTGAAGTCTAAGAAGAGTATCATAGTGAGAGTATCTCACTCCAGTGAGAACTTCGGAATCTTGGCCCCATCTCATACTCCATCCACCGCTACAGTTACAGGTCAAGGAAGATTTTGACCAGCTTCATGCAATGTAATTTGATAATATCTCACCTCAAGCAAGCAGTATACCTCCTGCGTCCTGCCCTAGAGTTTTTCTGAAACTATGGAAGGGGTACACACGGGAATCTGCCCATAATTCACATATGTTCAAATCAGAAATGTGCAGTAATCAAAGACCACGAATAAATCAATACATCTTTATTCTGGACCCTTAGGTGGACAGTTCTAAGATGTCTTTTTTAAGGCCTCTTAAAATATCCTTATGAGATAAATAAAACAACATATACCATCCCTGTGTTGGCTTTTTTACCTTTCTCATTTTCATTTTCCATGCTTTTCAATTTTGATTCCAGAAATCATATTTTCTCAAGATTTTCTCTGAGAAAAAAATTAGGCTAAGATGATTACTATTTCTTTGTGCCTATGGTGTGGGATCGTGGGGGTGGGAGGGTAGGTGGGACTCAGAATGTTTTAGATCTTTCAATATATACTGATCTTAAAGAATGGATCAAGTTACAGCAAGCACAAAAGAAAACCAAATACTAATTAAAACACACTAATTCTGTTGATTTTATAATACAAGTCTCACAATACAATAAAATGAGAGCCCTAGTATAAGTTTAGAAATTGTTATTAGGAAAGTGCCACATTGTTGCTTATGTTGAATTCTAAATCTTCTCTGTAAGGAGAGAGTCTCTGTTAAAAAAATTGTAATGTAGAAAAGAAGTGATTATTTTCTTTTAAATGAGATTTATGCCACATTCTCTTTAAAATATATTTGTATCAGATTATTTTTATAGGGGAACTCCTTAGAGCATTAAACAACTCAGTTTTTAAAATGTCGATTTTTCATAGACATTCTCAAAAACAAATCTATTATACAAAGCAATGAATACCTTGTTTGCCTTATAACGGCATCATTAGTCCACAGCAAAATTTCTTTCCTTTCACATTAAGATTCTTCATTAAGATTCTTACAGACATGTTTTTGACATGGTTGTATTACAGACATGTTTTTGAAACGTCTTGTACACTTCCTTTGTAAAATATATCAAATTTAACTAATAGTGTAAAAATTATAAATTAAGGCATCAGCTACTGGGAGTTTTAAAAATGAAAGTGCAATATTCTACATCTTCATGTTATTGTAAAATTATTTTAGGTTTTAGTTTCATTGTTGCAATCAGTTTTTAACAAAGAGTTTAAGTTACCATGGACACAGTTACAACATTTTATTGACTGTAAAGTATTGTTACCCTACTATAACACAATCACCAATAAAATTTCTTTAGTGCAATTGCGTCCATTTAAGTGTTAGCTCAATACATACATAGAAAAAGGGGTGGGGAAGAACAAAGCTTGTTGTTACGTATCATTAAGTCTCATACAGCCTTTCTCTTTCTCCCAAGCATATCAATATACTGAAAACACTAGAAAACCACGGGGTGGTGGGGGAGGGGAGTAAGTATTCACCAAGAGGAGATTTTTATCTACATAAATAACATTTCAATGGTCAAAATAAATTTAGGAGAGAGAAAAACGTATAACCACACGTGCATATTGCTTGCAAGGAAATACACAAAGTAATAGATTCTGTCAAATCAATTTACATTTCAAGTTAAATACTTAAGAAAAACCTCAACATGAATCTTAATCAGCTTATAAATCTATTGCAAAATACTCAGCATATCATGGTAGCTATGCTCTCAGAGGAAAAGATAAATAATTTTACCTACCAAGGAACTGCAGAACTATCTTTTTTCTCAATGTACACTGTTGCCAAAAACAATATAATAACAGATGTGCTCTGTATGATATGACTATCCCTTAACTGGAATGGACAGTGTTATCTTAAGCCCACAGGACATATTTTGCCCAAAAAGATATTGATTACTCAAACTGAATATGTATCTGAGGAATTATATGTAGTAAAATCATCTATTTATACATTTTAGAGTACGTTTTTCCTAATAATTCACATACATATTGTGGTGGAGTTTCCAAACTAATTGTCCTTTGTTTAAATCTGAAAGATTTAAGAAGAAGAAAAAAGAAAGAAAAATCTTGAAAGCCCAAGTTTTTATGTTTAATTATTCATGTGACACTGATATGAGAAGCAGATAAGAAAGGGCAGCACAAGAAGACCATGCAAGTACTCTGTCAATTATACTCATATTGAAGAAATAATCTGTAGATATATAATAAAGAGGGGGAAATGTCAGCAATAACAAAGAATGAAGACTGAATCAAGTATTTCTTCTTTGAAACTCTGAAAAAAACTATATGGGATTTGTTTTTAATTCATGCTGCTGAAAATCAGTTTATGTCATTTTTTTCCCCCACAATTTTCAGTAGTTTAAAGGGCATAATTAATATTTCATTTACATATTTTTCTTTGATTTTGGTTATTTTAATGCATATTTTACATTTATTCTAATATATGTCCTCTAATAACCTACTCTAATCACATATGGCATAAAAATAGATGTAAGGTGATAATGACTTTCTATTTTGTAAAATATAAGAAATTACAGAAATATCCTGGATAACACTCACATTAAGCAGGTAAAATTTTCATATCTTTTCATATCTTACAAAAAATAAAATTGCCATTTTAAATGTATTTTCAAATTACAAGAATATAAGGGAACAACAAAAAGCAAAACAACGTGAGAAGGGGGATCTTTTTGAAGGAAGCAAATTTAGTCATAAGCTGTGTTTCTGCTAAACCCTGGTCATTTGAAATCTGAATATGAGAGATATATGAGGAGTGAGAAGAAAAGCGAAAGGTAAATGACAAGAAATCATTTCTAGGGCTTTTTTAGGTTTGAATAACAAATAGAATACCCTAATATGAGGACTGGACAACAAAGGCCAAGAAATAGTTTCATTTCACACGAGAAGAAAGCAATGGATTTTGACATTCTCATATGAATATTAGCTTTCTAAAGGGTAAAATAAATCTATCCTAAAGATTATAATCACAAAACAGGCCTCATTTAACCATGTTAACCAATTTCACCAAATTTATATTGTTTATCCACATCTTTAGCAAATATTTTAAAGTGTTCTTAATCTGCTGTAAGCCATATCCCTGGCAGAAACAAAATCAGATTTTCTCTGACTGTCTCAAAAATTCTAATGGGTAAAACAAAATCAAAAGCAAGGCACAAGAATTACACAGAACCAAGGTCCAATAACTAAGAAAAAACAGACAGCAAATTCAGACTTGGAGGGATGTTAGACTTACTAGAAAAAGATTATTAAATGAGTATATTTACTTTGTATAAAGAAATGAGCACCTTAAGCAAAAACCCAGGGTTAGGGGATGCAGAAAATATTCAAGCAGTTATCGAAGAGACCAGTCAAAATTCTTGGACATTAAAATGCTAGAAGTGGAAAACAGAAGGATTCAATATCAGATAGATTCAATTGACTAGATAATTACTGAGAGGGCAAATAAATATAAAAATTTAGTATAAGGCACAAAAAATAAAACAAAACATAACAGAGATGTGTATTAGGAATATTTAATAGAATAACTCAGAGTTCCAATAGGAGTTAAAAATAAAAGAAAACTATGATATATTCAAAGATACATAACCTAAGAATATAAAGTTATAATAATTAGTACAGCAATAGCATTGGAATAGGAATAGATGAAGAGATTATACTAAAGAGTTAAGGGAGAGATTTATGTCTATCTGGAAATACAATCAATCATAGTTGGTATGACAAATCAATAACTAAATAAAGTCCTATTCAATAAACAGTAAACCATATTAAAAAAATACTAAGTAGTTTAATTATTTAAATGTTAAAGCAAAATCTACACAACTTCAAAAACACATATGTTAAGAAACTGAATATGACACAAATAGATAGAAAGACATACCTTGTCCTTGGTTGGAAGAATCAATATTGTCAAAATGACTATACTACCCAAGACAATCTACAGATTCAATGCAATCTCTATCAAATTATAGATGGCAAATTCCCTTGTGGCGCAAGAGGTGAAGGACCTGATGTTGCCACTTCAATGGCCTGGGTTGCTGCTCTGGTTCAGGTTCCATCTCTGACCGGGAGCCCCTACTTGCCACAGGTGTGGCCAAAACAAAACAAAACAAACAAAAAACAATGGTTTTTTTCACAGAACAAAAAAATTAAAAATCTGTATGGAAACATAAAAGACCCCAAGTAGAAAAGCAATCTTGAAAAAGATAAACAGAAATTGAGGAATCAGGCTCTCTAATTTCAAAATGCATGATAAAACCAGAGTAATCAAAACACTATCGTACTGGCAGAAAAACAGAAATATAAATCAGTGGAATAGGATAAGCAGCCCAGGAATAAACCCACATATCTACAGTCAGTTAATTTACAGCCAAGGATGCAAGAACATACAATTAAAGAAAGACAATCACTGCAATACGTGGTGCTGGGATAACTGGACAACTACATGTAAAAGAAAGAAATTTGAAGATTATCTTAGTCCATACATAAAAGTAAACTCAAAGTGGATTAAAGACCTAAATGTAAGATTGGATACTATAAAACCTGAAGGAAAACATAGGCAGAACATTCTTTGACATAAACTGCTGCAATATCTTTTCAGGTCCACCTTGTAATGAAAGTAAAAAACAAAAATAAACAAATAAGACCTAATTAAACTTAAAAGCTTTTGCATAGAAAAGAAAACCATACACAAAATGAAAAGACAACCCACAGAATGGGAGAAAATATTTGCAAACAGACTCACACACATACAGAACAGACTGTGGTTGCCAAGGGGAAGTGGCAGGGTAGTGGATGGACTGGGAGTTTGGGGTTATTAGATGCAATCTAATACATTTAGAATGAATTAAGCAGTGAGATCTTACTATATAGCACAAGGAACTACATCCAATCACTTGGTATATACCATGATAAAAATGAATATGAAAAAAGAATGTATATTAAAGTGTATAAACAAGTCATTCTGCTGTACAGCAGAAATTGGCACAAAACTGCAAATTATAATTAAAAATATGATATATATCTGTGTATTAATTTTGTATCCTGCAACTTTGCCAAATTCACTGATGAGCTCTAACAGTTTTCTGGTAGAGTCTTTAGGATTCTCTAGGTATAGTATCATGTCATCTATAAATAGTGATGGTTTTGCTTCTTCCTTTCCAATTTGGATTCCTTTTATTTCTTTTTCTTCTCTGGTTGCTGTGGCTAGGACGTCTAAAACTATGTCGAATAGTAGTGGCGAGAGTGGACATCTCTGTCTTGTTCCTGATCTCAGTGGGAATTCTTTCAGCTTCTCACCATTGAGAATAGTGTGAGCTCTGGTTTGTCATAGATGGTCTTTATTATGTTGAGGTAGGTTCCCCTATGCCCACTTTCTGAAGCATTTTTATCAGAAATGGATAGTGGATTCTGCCAAAGGCTTCTTCTGCATCTATGGAGAGGATCATATGGTTTTTATTCTTCATTTTGTTAATGTGGTGTATCACACTGATTGATTTGTGGATATTAAAGAATCCTTGCATCACTGGGATAAATCCCACTTGATTGTGACGTACAATTTGGATTCAGTTGGCTAGTATTGTTGGATTCAGTTGGCTAGTATTTTGTTGAGGATTTTTGCATCTATGTTCATCAGTGAGAATGGCCTGTAATTTTCTTTTTTTGTGATATTTTTGTCTGGTTTTGGTATCAGTGTGATGGTTGCCTCATAAAATGAGTTTGGGAGAGTCCCTTCCTCTGCAATTTTTTGGAAGAGTTTCAGAAGGATAGGCATTAGCTCTTCTCTAAATGTTTAAATCAACTGCATTTCTATATACTAACAATTACAGACCAGAAAGAGAAATTAGGGAAGCAAGCCCGTTTACCATCACATCGAAAAGAATCAAATACTTAGGAATAAACCTGCCTAAAGAGACAGAAGACCTGTACTCTGAAAATTATAAGACGCTGATGACAGAAATCAAGGATGACATGAACAGGTGGAAAGACATACCATGCACTTGGGTTGGAAGAGTCAATATTTTCAAATGACTATACTACCCAAGGCATACTAAACATTCATGCAATCCCTATCAAATTACCAAGGACATTTTTTGCAGAACTAGAACAAAATATTTTAAAGTTTTCTGGAAACACAAAAAACCCAGAATAGCCAAAGACATCCTGAAAAAGAAAAATGGAGCTGGAAAAATCAGGCTCCCTGACTTCAGACTCTACTACAAAGCTACAGTCATCAAAACCGTATGGTACTGGCACAAAGACAGAAATATATATCACTGGAACAGGATAGAAAGCCCAGAATTAAATCCATGCATCTACAGTCAACTAATCTATGACAAAGGAGCCAATAATATACACTGGAGAAAAGACAGTCTCTTCAATAAGTGGTGCTGGGAAAACTGGACAACCTACGTGTAAAAAAATGAAACTAGAACACTTCCTAACACCATGCACAAAAATAAACTCAAAATGGATTAAAGATATAGATATAAGACCAGATACCATAAAACTCTTAGAGGAAAACATAGGCCAAACACTCTCTGACATAAATGATAGCAACATCTTCTCAGATCCATGTGTCAGAGTAAGGACAATAAAAAGAGAAATAAACAAATGGGACTTATTTAAACTTCAAAGTTTCTGCACAGCAAAGGAAACCCTTAACAAAACAAAAAGACAGCCCACAAAATGGGAGAAAATATTTGCAAATGAATCAACTGACAAGTGATTAATCTCTAAAATTTACAAACAGCTCCTACAGCTCAACACCAAAAAAACAAACAACCCCATCAAATAATGGGCAGAGGATCTAGGCAGACAGTTCTCCAAAAAGACATGCAGATGGCAAATAAACACATGAAAAGATGTTCAACATTGCTCCTCATTAGAGAAATGCAAATCAAAACCACTATGAGGTACCCCCTTACACCAGCCAGAATGGCCATCATCAAAAAGTCTACAAAACAATAAGTGCTGGAGAGGGTGTGGAGAAAAAGGATCCCTATTACACTGCTGGTGGGAATGCAAATTGGTACAGCCACTGTGGAAAACAGTATGGAGATTCCTCAGAAAACTACAAATAGAATTACCATTCGATCCAGCAATTCCACTCCTGGGCACCTATCCAGAGGAAACCATGACTCAAAAAGACACATGTACTCCAGTGTTCATTGCAGCACTCTATGCAATAGCCAAGTCATGGAAACAACCTAAATGCCCATTGACAGAGGAGTGGATAGGGAAGATACGGTATACACACACAATGGAATATTACTCAGCCATTAAACGTTATGAAATAACAACATTTATAGCAACATGGATGGGCCTAGAAATTATCACGCGAAGTGAAACCAGTCAGACAATTAAGAGAGCAACACCCAATGCTACCACTTATATGTGGAAACTAAAAAGACACAATGTACTTCTTTGCAGAACTGACAATGATTCACAGACTTTGGAAAACCTTTGGTTTTTCAAACAAGACACTCTGGGGGTGTGGGGATGCACTGAGGGTTCAGGACTTAAATGCTATCAAATTGACTTGTGATGATTTTTGTACACCTATAACTGAAATAAAATTCATTAAAAATTGGAAAAAATATGATATATATAAAGAGGCCAATCATGTTCATTGTGGTTATGCAATTAATGTTTCAAATTGATAAATTAATAATGATAAGGTGAATAACATGGGTTGAATAGTACCTCTGCTTTGTGTTTAAGCAAATGGAAATACAAATATATACTGAAACAGCAATCTCACTGCACTGATTTTGACACAGAATTGTGTTTTCTTACTTCATGAGATACATTTTTATAATCTCATTTACATAGTGAAACAAATAGCTAACAATGTTACCTGTAAAATGACTTTTCCCTGAGGTAATAGATCAAAATTTTTCATTTTAATAGAATGTGGCAGTCTATGAGCCTTGAAAAAAGCCTTTCTAAAAAAAGCCGTTTTACCTCTGGGTTTGTGGTTCAATTGGTGTATGCTCCAACTGTTTCAGTACAGACATCCATACTGATTTAAATAGAATTAGAACACAGTTTTAATGAAAAATACTATTTTCAATTCTGATTATGTAACTAAATGAAACTAAGGTAGAGTTAACTAATGAACTGCTTACTAGAGTTGTCTCAAATTCTGTAGGAGAAAATAGACTTACGTTTATAAATAAGTTGTAATAAATGCCAATTTTACAAGTCTTAGAAGGATTCAACACAAAATACAAATTACTGCAGCTTTTTTTTTTTTATTTTCAGTGACTACATAATTGGAACCACACACACTTTACACACATATTCCTGAGGCCTTGGGCTCAATTAAACTAAAAACGGATGATGCCAAATATAATTTCTTAATTTTGAGGTCTATTTATAATTTGTTAGAAGTTACAATATATCCACAGTACAGATTTATTCACAATTGGCTAATAAAAAAGTTGCTTAGTAAAGATTTTTTGACATGTAGGAGACTTGAGAGCCTTTTAAAATCACCATTAATGGATCATAGTTTCCTCTTGTAAATAACTCAATCTGTATGTGCGTGTGCTTAAGAAAAATAAAAAAAGAAAAGAAAAATTCAGCCTGAATATGAATGTTTATAGGCCAATCATTTAAAATAGCATTTTAATTTAGGAAAAAGTGAATTTACTCTCTAGTTTTTTCCCTTAAAATGAAAATTTAAAAATATTTAAAATGCGTTTCATTTTAGGTATATCATAAAATATATTTACAGCCTAAGAAAAGATTAAAATACAAATGCATGTTTTTTTTTACACAGTATAAAAGCACTTACCAAGAAAACCAGGTGATCCAGGGCAGGATCTAAGAAATAAAGGATCCTTTTCAATTTACAAGGGACAAAATGTTTTTTGTATTTTATTTCAGTCTAATTTGTTATTCTAATCCCTATAAACTGACTCAAATAAGTTAGGAAATAACAATTAATGAAGTTAAATTCAATATTTATAGAGAAATATTTTTTAAGGAAATGTTTTTTTCTAATTTTTGCCACAAATTTCTCCTTAATACTGTTTATACTAACATCACAATGTTATATACTTGAATAAAATATAAATATATGGCATTAAAGGAATTTTCTTGATATATATACTTCTATGCACAGATATTTTTGTATTAAATAACTTATAAATCAAGAATTTTGCACAATAATTTTAATATTTACGTATGTGGGGATTATTTGATTAAACTTGACATTTTCTCCAGTATAAGTTTTGCTACAATACAGATACTAAGATAACACAAATATAAAATGACAGTTTCTCTATCCTTCTCTGATTCATTCTGTCTTCCATTACTCTCTCTTGTTTATATTCACACAAAGATGGGAACCACTGCATACACATAAACACAGACAATAGTCCACAAGTATATACAATTTACTGAAATTACAATCACGTGTCAAATAAGGTTCCTTGAAATTAATTCTGTATTTGTTAAAATATTTTGAACAGGCAGACAAGCATTTATTGCTTGCTTATATTCATTTATAAGATAATTTACTTGGTCCGTGATTATGGATTAAAAATAAGTACCTAATGTTTACTTCTAGATAAGTTATACTATGGTATTAGTCACAGTAATGACTCCAATGGCTATATTGAAGAAGACAAAATCATTTATTTCTTTTGAAAGTTAAAAATGTCTACTGAAAAACTAATATTTAAATAATAACAGTAATCCAAAATTCAAATTATCCACATTTTTATCACCTAATATAATCAGCATATTTACTCTTTTATTTAAGTTTTGGTTTTTATCCACTTAACACTTAATAACATGTATTTTTGGAAGTATTATAATGATAATTTGATATACCACATTCTATTTAGTAATATTAAACAAGGTGCTTTCTCATTTATGTATAGTTTTCTCTCTTCATATATCTCCTATTCCTTGCTTTTCCTGTTATCCGAATGAACACAAGCAATATGTACATCTTGGTGGCTTGATGCCCTAATCCTTTCCAAAGTTATTTCGAAAATAAACACATATATACATAAAATACTTAGACTTTTTCAAACATGATTTTAGAAAATAATATACTCTTCCTGATATTTCTCTGTACCGAAAACTGTTCTTTTATAAATACAACATAAGCATTATTCCATGATAATACCTACAGATTCCTTTTAATGGAACTGTAGAATTCTACAGCGTGGTTATAATGCCACGTATTCACATTTTCCTTCCTAATGAAGATCCAGGCTCTGTTCAGGATCCATACCCATCAATAATTAACTATAATCAGTTTTGTGTATTTACCGTTTTTTGTATGCTTTTAATTTTTCCCATGCAAAGCCACAGTTGCTTAAAAATATTATAAATAAATTTGTCCAAAAAATTGTAATGAACCTTATTTCCACAAGCAAAATGTCAGAGTACTCTTTACTGTCTTTGGGTATTTTATTTCTTTTTAATCTCTGACAAATGAATAAAGAAGGTTTCAGAGTTTATTTTATTAATGCATTCCTTTAAATAGTGAGTGAGCAATGTTTATTTGACTTAAATGTTTTTTTTCCTTCTGAATAGCTTAATAAAAACATTTGTCTTTTTTTTATTGGATGCATGTTCTTTTATAATAAATGAATATTTAACAAGCTGCCTATAATGTTTTAACTGCTATATTGTGGTGCAGATATTTTTATCACTTTATTGTTTTTCTTAGATTATCTGAGATGTAAAGACCACTTCAAATCTCCTATAATTTTAATTTTATATTTTAATATATCTTAAACTTAATTTTTGTAAGAATTAGCCAATTTTTTAAGCTTTACATTAAACTACAACATCTCTTTTGGCAGGTAATGATTTCTGTATATACACTCAATCCCTTTATTTGTTGCATGTAACATACATTTTGGTAGAATGATTGTAGTAAGTGATATTATCATGTAATTATACTTAATTATTTTTAATAATTCTTTATTCACCTAAGTCCTACATTCTACACTTACATATAAAATTATGAAATGTATATTTATAATATCAAGACACAGAAATATGCTGCAGTTTTCTTTTGAATGCCCTTCAATTAAATCCTATAACATTCAAATCTTTATTACGATTGTTAAACAGATAGATACATTTTGTCCTAATTACATTATTTCTAAAGGAAATGACAGAGAATTCTTTTGTTTTCGCTTCCTCCCCACTCTGGAGGATCATTTCAATCCTGTTAGATCACCTTCTGTTGTTTATTAGAGCTGTTTTGTCTTGAAGCCATAGTGTCACCCATATTTTAGGTTGGAGTCTTTGCCCCCTTTCTGGAGATGCTTATGAAGTCTTTTCACTCAGAGCCTCAGAACTCTAATACTCAAGGCTTGCATGAAATGCTAATTATCTGTTCAGCTCTCATCCCGACAGGAGCTCTTTTCTGTGCGTTTCTCTCAGTGACATGCCCTGAGCATACACAGCACAACTCTCTGCAGGGACACATGAGAAATCCTAAAGCAGAATTCTGGAGAGGATAGATACCTCCACCCCATTATCTGGATAGCTTCCTCCTTGTGCATAAACTGCCCAACAAATATTAACATTTAAGCAGTTCTGCACTCTGATTTCTACTTTGTCAACTCAAGACGTCATTAAGATCAGCTTAAGCGTGTCAACCTTTTCATGCTATAGTCTATAGTTTGTGTAAGCAGAAAGGTAGAGTTGCCAGAGGACCTTCCTCATGTTTCCCTCTCTCAGTCACTGCAGACCATCACAGTTGTCCACTGCCTGAGAAAAAATGCCTCATGTATTTTATCCATTATTAAACTAGTTTTTCATGAGAGGGTAATTCTGGTAGCATTTATTCTGTTATTTCCAATAATAAATTTTAATCATATATTGTAAGTTTAATATAATGTCAATATATTTTAATATATCAATATTAACATTTTAATATAATGTCGATATATTTTAAATCTAAAATTTGTGAAGTAGGAAATATCAGAATTAACAAGAAAATTATTTAAAAGTAGAAGAATGATTATATGGTACACTATCTGTAATCAGATTATATTTCCCATGAGAAACAAGGAAAAATACAATGATTTTCAAAAAGCTTAGATGTAGATAAAATTTTTAGCAAAAACAATGTATGGTATTTCAATTTAATATGTGAATGACAATATGCTTTAAAATGATACCATAATTAGCTCTGTGGAAAAAAAAAATGAATCAATTTACAGAGGAGGTTCAATCCATGGGGAATAATGTAAAATGATTTATTTCTTCCAAACACATTCTTCAACTGTACTCTACCAAATGTCCTCTCCCTATCTCCTAATGATGGCTTGGGGAAATTACATGAAGTTCTGGTTACTTTCTTGCATTAGCACTTAGTTCATTGAACAAATCAAATACAAAAAGACAAATTTTAGAACTCCTAGGTAATTTTAAAAAGGACTAAGTATGAGAAGATTTTCTATAAATATTATTATTGCCTGGCATGATGCTAATATTATGGATTTGGAAAAAGTGTTCCTTTTATAAGGTTAATATTGTTTATCTATGGGTAAAATAATATCATGTCTGGATTTTCTTTGAAATACTTTAGTAAATATACATAGTATGGTGGGATAGAAGTGGGTGCACAAATATGAAAACATGTTGATATTTGCTAAAACTGGGTATAAAGCATAAATTGGGATTAATGGTCTATATATTTCTAAATGTCAATTATTCATCCATGTACTTAGTTGTGTATCTATGTGTTTTAAGTTCTTTACTTTTTGTATATTTGGAAAATTTCATCATAAAATTTTAGGTGCTGGCTTCTGATTATATTTCCAAGATTCTGAGAAACTGGAAATTGTCCTTCCTAATCTTAGACGAAGAAAACCTGAACAAACTCAATCAATAACTTTCCATAAGCCCCTCAGAGAATGGAAGTCACACACAGGGCAAAGAGCCACACAAAGTCTAGCAAGTCAGATGAGTATGGAGACCTGTGAACTTGAACGAAGTCTTAAATGGTAATTTTGACAAATTCCTGGAAGCTCTGTTTGGACTAGGATGACAGTGAGAAACTCTTATTACTGCGGATAACAGTCATTCATGAAAGATCATCCACACTCTCAGGAGTGTTACCATTAGGAACTATGGAATTTTCTAATGGCAAAGACCCAAGAAAAATCTCATTTAGCTTTTGTGCTGGTGGTGTGGGAGGAGCAACTACTGTGAAATACACTTAGAACTTTCCCAGTACTCTCAAGAGAAAAAGATTTTATCACAGTTTTATATACCTTGAAAAGAGCATTTTTTGACTCCAGTCTCCTCTAGCCTTCTTGTTTCACTTAAGGTGTATGTGGCAGGGGAGTTAAGAAACACTCTTGGTCTCAGCCCAGGGCACTGGCTCACTGAAAGGCAGTAATTTAATCAAAGGTTTTTTAGAGGGCTTCCCTTTTACAGGTCTTCATACATTACCATGCTCCAAGTACGGAAGGATGATAGCTAAAGGACCTGAAAAATGCAGATTCTACCACAGAAAGAGTTCTTAGAGAAGTCCACTAATAACAAGGGTGACGAAAACAAGAACGTGAGAGAAAATTTAAACCACTGACATTTAAAGGTGCGGCAATCATTAAAAAGAGCCCAACCCCTATCCAAATCAATACAACCTCACACTAAAGACCTGTTTTTTCTATACATTATGTCCAGCTCACAATAAAAAATTTCAAGGCACATTAAAAGGCAAAAAAAAAAACCCTGAAAGATAAAATAATAGTCTGAACAAATAAATAAAGCATTAGATGTAGAGACTCAGATATGGCATAGCTGTTGTAACTATCAAATAGGGAATTTTAAATAACTATGATTACCATCTTAAGAATTGTAGTAGAAAAGTACCCAACATGTAGGAATAGATGAGTAATAAAAAAAAGAAGAATGCCAACTCTAAGAATAAAAATAAACTGTAAAAGTAAAAAACACTGTAAATAAATAATGTTTTTGATGGGCATGATAGTGGATTAGATATTACTGAAAAAAGAATGAGTTTGAAGACAGTTTAATGAAACTTCCCAAAATAAACGCAGGGTAAAATGTTAAAAACAAAAGAGATCAAACATACAAAAAAATTATGACATTGTTGGATTTCAAAGGATGCATCGTATTTGTAATTAAAATAACATAAAGTATCCAAATTGGAAAAGAAGAAGTAATATCTCTGCTTGCAGATGATATGATCTTAAGTATAGAAAATTCTAAAGATTCCACAAAAAGCTGTTATAATTAATAAATGAATTCAGTAAAGTAACAAAATACAAAGGAAACATGAAAAATAAGTTGCACTTCTGTACATAAACAATGAAATATCTTACAAAAAATAATTCCATTTTCAATAACAGCAAAAAGGGTAAAATACTTGGGAATTAATCAAGGAGATAAAAGAAATAAATGGAAATACATCCCATGCTCATGAGATGGAAGATGTAAAGAGCCCAGAAATAAAATCCTGCATATATTAGCAAGTGATTTTTAAAAGTAGCGTTGATACTTTTCCAAAGGAAAGGATTGTATTTTTATAAACTGTGCCAGGGAAGTTATATCTCCACATACAAAGGAATTAAGTTGGGCCCTTATATAACATCATATAAAAATTAATTCAAAATTTATCAAGCTCCTAAACGTAAGACCTAAAACAACACAAGTCCTATAAGAAATCACAGGATAAAAGCTTCAAGACATTGTATTTGGTAAAGATTTTCTAGACATAATACAAGAGGTATGAGTAACAAAAGAATAAACTAGATAAATTGTACTTCATGAAAAATTTTTTTTTTAAATATTCATCAAGATGCTATACACACAGTAAAAGGGCAAACTACACAAATGGAAAAATTATTTGCAAATCATATATCTGATATGGGATTAACATACAGAATACATAAAGAACTAACAAAATTCAACAAAAAACAAATAATCCGTTTCAAAAGTGGGCAAATAGATATTTTTCCAAAGAAGATACAGGGATGATTAATGAGCACATGTAAAGAGGATCAACATCACTAGTCATTAGGAAAATGCAAATCGAAAATACAAGATACACGGAGTTCCTATCATGGCTCAGTGGTAACGAACCCAACTAGTTCATGAGGATGTGGGTTCAATTCCTGGCCTTGCTCAGTGAGTTAAGGATCTGGTGTTACTGTGAGCTGTGGGGTAGGTCACAAACATGGCTCGGATCTCACATAGCTGTGGTTGTGGTATAGGCCTGCAGCTGCAGCTCTAATTCAAGCCCTGACCTGGGAACTTCCATATGCCCTGGGAATGGCCCTAAAAAGAAAAAGAAAAGAAAAGAAAAGAAAAGAAAAAAAATGCAAGTATGTACTTTTTGTGGGAACTTAAAATAATACAGTTTCTATGGAAAAGAGTGTGGGGAGTCTTTCAAAAACTAAAAATAGAATTATCATATAATCCAGAATTTTAATTCTAGGTTAATACCCAAAATAAATGAAAGCTGAGTCCTGAAGTGATATATATATTTTCATATTTATAGCAGCAGTATTCACAACAGATAAAACATGGAAGTAATGCAAATGTCCAATGAATAGATAAGAATAAAGTGGTATATATTTACAATAGAATATTATTGAGCCTTTAAGGGAAATTCTGACATATATCACAACACACTTTGAGGGCATAATTCTAATTGAAATAAGCAAATCACAAAAATACAACTACTGCATGATTCTATTTATGTGAGATACTTATAACAGTCAAAATTATGAAAGCATAATGGCGGTTTCCCAGGGACTTGAGGAAAAAGAAAATACAAAGTTATTGTTTAAGTTTTACAAGATAAAGTTATAAGGATGAATGGCAGTGATGGTTGCATAGTAATGTGAGTGTATTTAATACTATTTACTGTACACATAAAAAGGTTAAGATAACACACACAAACACACACACACACTAACACACAAAAGCACTAACTCCAAAAAAAAAATTTGATGGAGAAAAACAAAGTAAAGGGAAGGGCAAAGATACAACCATGATAACAAAAGTAAAAAGGAAGCTGGAACAGATACATTATTTTAGAATTAGCAGACTTCAGAACAGGAAAAATAGGGATAAATAAGGGGGAAAACATAATCCTTATGGTTTATGCACCTTACAACAGACTGTCAAACTGCATGAGGCAAAATGCTAGAATTGCAGGGAGAAACAGGCCAACCCACTATATAATTGGATACTTCAACATTCATCTTTAAGTAATTGATAGATCAAGCAGACAGAAAATCAGCAAGGATATAGTTAACCTGAAAACTACTATAAATCAAATGGATGTAATTTATAAAACAGTCCAACAAACAAAAGCAGAATGCACCTTGTTTTCAAACTATCATAGAAAATTCTGAAAATAAACACATTCTAGACCATAAAAATATACAGTAGCATTAAAATAACAGAAATCTTATAAAGGATATTTTCAGACTACAATGAAATTAAATTGGAAATTAGTTACAAAGACATTACTGAAAAACACCAAAATATCAGACAATTAAAAAAACATATCTTTAAATAAAATTTGGGTCACAGAAATAAACTCAAGAGAAATTATGAACTATTTTGAACCAATGGCAAATTTTTTGACAGTTTATAAAATTTTGGAAAACTTATGCGGTGTAGCAATGAGTAAATGCTTAGAGTAAAACTTTAAAGTATTAAATGTATGAGAAAAAAGAAATATCTAAAAAGCAATAAGCAAGATTGCACTTTAGGGTATTAGAAAAAGAGAAATTTTAGACAAAAGCAAGCAAAAAGAAAGAAAAAATAAGTAATAATTATTAAAGAAGAAATAAATAAAATTGAAAAAGAAAAACAGCAAAGAAAATCAAAGTAATCAAAGATAGTTATTTGAAAAGAACAATGGAATTAATAAATATCTAGCTAAGACAACCAAGAAAAAATGGAAAGAATCATTAACATGAGAAATGAAAGATAAGCCATCAATACTGATTGTAGACATTAAAGGGATAATAAAAGTATTCTGTAAATAATTCTTTGCCCAAAAATTCAACAACTTATATGAAATGAATAAATTACTTGAAAGGCACAGATATCACACTCACAGAAAGATTAATGTGTAATCTGAAAAGCCTATGGCAATCAGAAAAACTAATCAATAATTTTGGACCTAAGCAAAAGAATGCATGAGGCCAAATGATGTCATTGTTAAATTCTACCAAATATTTAAAAAATGATACAATATATTACAATCCCCTCCATAAATTAGAAGCACAAGTGGACACTTTGCAATTCATCCTATAATGTCAGCTTTGCCCTAATAACAAAACATGATAAAGATAATTCAAGAAAGAAAAAACACTGTCCAATATTTCTCAAGAATGTAGATGTTAAAAAGTCAACAAAATACCGCAAGCAAGTTGAATGCAAAAATATATAAAAATAATTACATACAAACCAGGTAAGATTTATTCCAGGTTTGCAAGGCTGATTCAACACTCGAAAATAAATAAATGTAATCCAGCATATTCAAGAAGCTAAAGAAGAAATATTATAAGACTATATTAATGAATAAGAAAAAAAATCTCATATAGTCCAATTTTCATTGTGGATAAAAGCTGGTTTCATTTTTGTTTTTTTAAACATAAACTCTAAGAAATTAGAAACTTTCTCAACCTGAAAAAGAACAAAACCAAAAAATTTACAACTGTCTTCATATACAATTGCAAGAAATTGAATTCTTTCTCTAAGATTAAAAATAGTAGAGGATGTTCTCCTTCACTGTTTCATTTCAAAATCATATGCAAGTCCATACCAGTATAATAATATAATAAAGTAAAATGTGCAAGATTAGGAAGCAAAACATACAATTGCCTTTATTAGAAGATAAACTGCCAAAAAAAAAAAAAAAAAGAGAACTATAAGATCACAGAAAATAGGGTTATTGTAAAAATGTTGGAGTTCCCGCCGTGGCACAGTGTGTTAAGAATCTGACTGCAGCAGCTCATGTCGCTGCAGAGGTGTGGGTTCAATACCCATCCTCACACAATGGGTTAAAGGAGCTAGTGTTGCCGCAGCTGCAGCATAGGTTACAGTCTTGGCTCAGATTCAATCCCTGGCCCAGGAAATTCCATATGCCACAGGTGCAGTCATTAGGGGGAAAAAAAAAGTCAATTGCTTTCCTATATACCCACAATGAACAATTAAGATGTGCAATTAAGAATACAATATCATGCATATTAACACCAAAAAAATGTAATACTTAGGCACTGATCTAACTAAATATGTACAGCACATGTATGTGGAAAACTATAAAACCCCAATAAAAGAAATCTTTAAAAATATAAATGAGTTATTCTATGTTCATTAAATATTTTGAACATGTCAGATATTCTCATATTGATCTGTAGATTCAATGTAATTCCAAACAAAATCTCATTAAGCAGTTTGGATTTTCACAAACTGAATCTAAAGTTTATATGGGAAAGTGAAAACTCTAAAATATACAGCATAATGCTGAAGAAGGAAAAACAACAAAAGTTTAACGACCTGACTTTATAGCTTACAATAAATCTACAATAATCCAGAAGGATGGCATCAGCAAATGAAAAGGCACATAGATCAATTGAGTGGAATAGAAAGTCACATAAATAGACCTACATAAATATACTCAACTTATCTTTGAAAAAGAATAAAGGCAAGTCAATGAATTAAGAAGTCTCTCAACAAAGAATGCTGGAATAAGTAGATATCCATATTCAAAAAAATATACATAGGCAAAGAATTTCCACCTCATAAAAATTAATTCAAAATCTATCATATATGTACATGTAAGACAAAGTCAAAATTTTTTTAAAAGAAAACATGATAGAAAATCTATGTGATCTTGGGTTTGATGAAGAGGTTATAGATACAAAACCAAGAGCATGACTGATGAAGGAAAGTTTTATATTATACTCTATTTTTTTTTTTCATTTTTGGCTGCCCCACAGTATATAGAGCTCCCAGACCAGGAATCAGATCCAAGCAATAGTCTCAACCTAGACAGCAGCTGTGGCAACACAGGATTCTTAACCCATCCTTCACCCATCGTGCAGGGCTAGAGATCAAACCCAAGTCCCAGAACTCCCAAGAGTTCGCTGATCTTCCGCCACAGTGGAAGGCTCCAATTCTATTAATGACACCCACTTTGTGAAGGATATTCTTAAAAGAATGGTAAGACAAATTACAAACAGATTTTGCAAAATCTGTAACTGACAAATGATCTATAATTAAAATATACAAATCTTTCTTAATGTTCAACAATAAGAAAACAAGCTACCCAACAGAAAAATGAGCAAAATACATAACCAAGTATACATAAGATATATAGACAGAAAATAACAATAGAAAAATATTTTCAACATTATTTGTCACTAGGAAATTGAAAATTCAATCAACAATGAGATATCACTACACACCTATTAAGATAGCTTAAAACAATGACAATATCAGATGCTAGCAAGAATGTAGAACAATAGGAACACTCATTCATTGCAAGTGGGCATGCAAAATGGTACATTCATTTTGGAAGACAGTTTGGCAGCTTTTCACTAAGCTAAAAATTATTTTACAACACAATCTAGAATCCAATATTTCTGTCCCTTGGTATTTATCCAAATGATTTGAAAACATGTCACACAAAAACCGGCGCATGAATGTCTATAGCAGTTGAATTCACAATTCTCAGAACAGAAAGCAACTAAGATGCGCTCCAATGGGTGAATGGAAAAATAAACTGTGGTAATGCAATGGAATATTATTCAGTGATGAAAAGGAATGAACTATATAAAGCCATGAAAATACAACGGGGAAACAAATTCATATCGATAAGTGAAAGAAGCCAAACTGAAAATACTACATACTGTGTGATTCCAATGATGTGACATCCTGGAATAGGCAAATTTATAGACACAGTAAAAACAAAAATCATTGGTTTCCAGAGGCTTGTGTGAGGTTGGGGGATGAGACTTGCATAGGTGAACAATCTATTTCTGGTGTGATTAAACTATATCTTATGATATGGTAATGGGGGATACATGATATTATGTATTTGTCAAAACACAAAAACTATACAGTACATAGTAAAGCTTAATGTATGCATTTTTTTTTAAATTAGGAGGTCAGGGAATCACAGGAAGAAATGCAGACTGTGACAAAATAATTTATCTGTATTACAAAAGTTAGAAATAACATCATTGAAAGAAGCATAGAGGAAAACATATTGAACTAAACAATTCTGGAAATGAGTCTATGCCTTAAGGCAAAAAAACTGCACACAAGCACTATACCCTTATTGGTAATATTTCCCATCAAGGTATGTGCTAACAATTCTGATACTACTATACATGTATACCAGAATGGGGCAGCAAATACATGGATGGTGAATATACAGATGACTACATATAGAAATATTTACAGATAGACATGTATGTATAAGTGTGTCAGTAAGCACACGTTTATTTACTGTCAGTTGAAAGGGCCTAAAAGAAATGACATCCCCGTGTCTACAAGAATATCTAGCAAAAAGACCTTGTTTTTTTCTAATATCATTTTCCAATAAAAGGGAAACTTGTTTCCTTGGATAAATGTCTAAAACATTCAAGATGAGTCTGGATCATTTTGAAGATCCTGAAAGAAAAGAAGGGCATCAATTGAAGATTTCTACAATGATGGGTTATCTCAAAGGGATATAGGAGGCAACTCAAAACTCCTAATAGAAAAATCTGGGGCAATCTGAACAACAGAATAACTAATACTGGATTTTAACTCAAACTATAAAATAAATTTCTATCACTTCATACCGATATAAAAACATGACTAAACTCCTAAATGGGTGAGGAAAGATAAATCTCCATACAGAATTCCAAATAATGAATGCAGTTTCTCCACCTCTGCAGCTGCATGGTCCTTAACTATAAGATGCACACAGTGACTTCCTTTCAAAAAGAACAGTGTGAAAAAGGAAGGGAAAAGAAAGTTTCGGAGTGGAGAACCTGACAAATACTACCTCAGGCAATCAGGGTCAACATCAACAGTCATAAGACATTTTGATAATTGTACCCTTCCTATGATATGAGAAAAAATCACCGTGATCTTTCAAAAAACCCATAAACCAAATCTAAAAAAATAAATCAGATAAATTCTAACAGAAGGGCATTATGTAAAATACCTGACTAGTATTTCCCAAAAGTGCCAAAGTTATCAAAATCAACATCTGAGAAATCCCCATAGTCATGAGAAGTCTAAGACTGGACTACCAATTATAATGTGGTATCACAATGGGATCCGTGGAGGTGGGGTGGGTGGAAAAAGGACATTAGGTAAAAAGTAAGAACATGTGAAAACACTATGGACTAATTAATTGAAGAAAATGTACTATATTAGTAAGCTGTTATATTTGTATATTAGCATATTAGTAAGTAAACTGGAGGTGGAACATGTGGGAACTCTTATGTTGTCATAACAGGTTTTCTTTAAATCTTAAAAGCATCTTAAATATAAAAGTTGTCATGGGCTCTACTGTGCCCCGCCTACTCCAGATTCATATAATGAAGACCTAACCTCTTGTATTTGGAGACAGGGTCTTTAAAAAGATAGTTAAAAAGATGTCATTAGGATGAGCTTTAATCCAATGCAACTGGTGTCTGCACAAAAAGAGCTCACTGGGACTCAGAGACGAAGTCCATGTGAAGAAGAGGGAGAAGAGAGCCATTTAAAAGCCAAGGAGAGTGGCCTTAGAATAAGCCAACCCTAGTAATACCATGATCTTGGATATCTAGCCTCTAAAATCTATGGGAAATAAATTCCTGTTTAAACCACCCAGTCTGTGATATTTGTTATGGCAGCTTTAGCAAGCCAATATTGTTGCTTTAAAACACACAGAGTATAAATTCAATTCCTATTCAAGTCAAATCTCATCTCATTCTATTTTTAGCTCTATCTATTGGTCATGTCCTGTGCTTATGTGGTTGTCTTTGTACAGATGATACACATGATTTACTTGTAACTTTTATTCTCCTCTTTTAAAGTTATGATCTCTGTATAAATCAGATTCGTTATTGTTTATGATTTTGATATTTTCTGAAGTGTGTGTGCCTCTGTGTATTATTTCCATACTCAATCATCCTGCATACCAAACATATCTTTTAATCAAAGAGGGCTTCCCTGACCTCCCTGAAAAAATCTCTCTGTCCTTTTGTATTACTATAAGTTTTTCTTCATAGCACCTATAATCATATAACATAAGCATTATGTTCAACCATATTAAAGTGTGAGATCTATGAGATAAAAAGGTGTTTATTAGCTTTGTTCTATGTTTAATCTCTACCACCCAGGTCAAGTGCCTCAGGCATGGGAGCCACTCGGTGTACACTAGGTGCTCTACTGTTGCATAAATATCTATGTTTATACCAGTATCTATATTTCCAAAATACTTATTACCCATGACTATATCATAATATATCAGTTAATGCTTGAATATAATACCTGAATATAACTGTAAATACTAAAAGTTTATATTGCTTTACTTAAAGCAATTTAATGTGAAAAGTATAACATCTTTATGTTATCAAGTTTTATCCTTCAGTAATAGACCTGAATTAAAAAAAAAAAAAAACAAACAAACTAGGAGTTCCTTTTGTGGCTCAGTGGTTAACAAATCCGACTAAGAACCATGAGGTTGCGGGTTTGATCCCTGGCCTTGTTCAGTGGGTTAAGGATCCGGCGTTACCGTGAGCTGTGGTGTAGGTTGTAGACGCGGCTTGAATCCCGCGTTGCTGTGACTGTGGCGAACGCCGGCAGCTACAGCTCCTGTTAGACCCCAAGCCTGGGAACCTCCATATGCCACGGGTGCGGCTCTACATAAAGGCAAAAAGACCAAAAAAAAAAAAAAAAAACTCTTTCCTGATTTCTTTACAAATGGCTTATTAACAACACAGTTTAAGAAAGTGTGCAAAGATATATACATTACTCCATCTTTCTGTTTAAACAGTTGTGTCTCATTCTGTGCCTATTACACATAAATGCTTTTTTCAATGACACCAAGAATAATTGTTCAAAAATCTGCTTCAATTTCATGGGGATATTTGCTATTCAGTCAATAGAACAAAATCAATTTGGTTTATGTCTGTATTTATTATGTCCACTCTGTGCTAGGCTTTGTGAAATTCAAGTCACAAAAAGTTACTTTTAATTATGACAATTAGAAGTTATTTTTTAAAAACACATATTTTTAAAAGGAGGAAGGGATACAGAATCTGTGAGAGTTTTAAATCTGCTCTTTAAACGATGATTATATCACTTTGCTTCTTCAGCACAATGAGTTTAAAGAAGACAAGGTGATCCTCCACTGAAAAAGATATATTTATTTGCTACTTTAGCCATTTTATTTTCCTTCATCACTGACTCATTGAGAATACAGGTTACGAATACAAATAAAGTGGACTACTTCATTTCAAAGAGCTCCCAATTATAAATACCTTTGAAATAAATGTGTCCCCAGAAAACTTAATTCTAATGGCTAAAAGTAGAGAACTCCTGCCATGAGGACAATTAAGTGATAAAGAATGGACACATTTTTTCCAAGGTACCGATGGAAGAGAAAATCAGATGGAGTTGATAAAACACACTAATATACAGAGATGGGGAATAAGATTCTGAACACTAAAAGTAATTTATCATTTTTGGACTATAAGTTAACATGTAGCATCACCTGCCTTTGCCAGTAGATATGGATATAGGTAATTATGAGCCTGACCCACCATGCTAAGGAAGACGAGGGATATGGACTTTATGCTGAATACCATAGTGAGAAACTGGGAATGGGTAAAGCAGGCTTGTGTTAAATGACAGGCAACCAAATAGTTTTACACTGATGCAATTCTAGATATATTAGATATATTTTCTTCAATCAAATAAACTAAGGCAACCAATCTTATCTATATGTTAAAATATAAAATGACATGGATTTGGATTATTTTCTTTATAAAGGAAGTGATATACAGTTTTATTACTAATTTGTGCTATATGTTTAAATCCTTCATCTTTCAAGTATCTGTTATAATTTTACATAGGATAGAAGCTCATACATAGTAAGCAAGTTTTTCAACTTAATTGTAAACTCTTGTAAGTCTTATATTAGGTTTCCCACTAGCTACAAACTTTTGAATATATATTTATATATTTTTGAATATGTATATAAAACAAGCATTCTGTTGAATTTTTTTAAATAAATAAGGCTATATGGAGAGAATAAAGATTTCAAGAATATTAATCCTATCACACTGCTGTCAAAAACTTTAACTTACAAATTTATAAAAAGTTAACTATAACCAAATATTAGTACATTCAATTATCCTTAATAAAGATTTATAATCCCAAAACTATAAATTAAATTGACAGTCCTTGGAACTACGAAAACCAGCCTACAGTATAATAGGATTTTTGTTTATCCTTTCTGTCAAAAGTATATAAATAGAAACAACTTCATGATGGTGGAATACAAATAGTAACCATTGCGTAAGTAATAGCTAATCTTTTTCATGTACCTAAATGAATCTAAAGATGAGTGCTTTTCTTGTTTTTTTTTTTTTTAACAAACTATCATTGTATTCTCTACAAAGTGCAAGATAAATTACCAACTGGATATATATAAATGTTCTGTTAGACATTATGGGAGACAGAATCATTCATCTTATTTTAGAGAGTAAAATTTGAGGTAGAAAGGACTAAATTAAATTATCCCAAATGATAGCATCTGTTATTCAGCTGAAAGTAGATGTAAATGTAGTAAAAAGTGAAAAGATGTAGGTCTTTTTACTCATTCCTAATGATGATAGGAACACATTTCATTACATAAATTGTAGCACAGAGGCACCAAAAGAGTAATGATGTTATTAATATCAGAAGTACTTTAAAATGTCTTAGAGATAAATTATTTTAATTCAATCCATCTAATCTAAAATATCAGAATTTTTTGCTTTAGTTTACAATAAATACTGTATAGTTTCTAATACCCATTTAGGGAGTTTTTAGTTTTTTCCAAATTTTAAAATAATACTTTTTCCTATAAACACTAGATTTGGTAATTGAGAAGAGGGCTAAAGAACTGAATAGTTTTATTCTCAAAGACTTCTGTTTAAATGCACAGATTACAGAAGAATTCTACCTCTCATTTTGAAAGCACAGAGCAATTTTTACAAAGCTCTATTTGATAGACAACCCCTTCTAACAACAGGTGTTTCAAGATCAGAGATAAGGACTGTTGGCAGAGATGTGGGGCCAGTCCACAGAATGCCAGTCAGTGAGGTATTGGCTTTCACCCACTGGTTTCACCAAGACTAATTTCGTTCACTGATAAATTTTACAGGTAAAATTATTACTGCCTCTGCAAATCTTTTATAAACGATGTAAGCAAACTTATTTCCTGTTCTTTTCCATTTTATGCTTTAGCACTGCATATGAGGATTTCTCCTAAGTGAACAGTGTTGCAAAGCATATCAATCAGTGACTGAACTAACATTTTTTAAATACTGGTCTTCAGTTAAAAGCAATCCTCCTAAAAATAGTTTTAAACCATAACTCCACATAAAAATGTAACATTTATAAAATTTTGTTATTTTTTTAAAGCTGGAAGCATTTTCTTTTTTTGTCTTTTTGCCTTTATGTATAGCCTCACCCGCGGCATATGGAGGTTCCCAGACTAGGGGTCTAACAGGAGCTGTAGCCGCTGGCCTTCGCCACAGCCACAGCAACGCGGGATCAGAGCCGCGTCTGCAACCTATACCATAGCTCACGGCAACGCGAAGCATTTGTTAAAATCACATAAGCTCACTAAAATGTCCAAAGAAGGCTGGAGGATGAGGATGATGGTGGTTTGTAATAGACATGGGCACATCTTTATATTAAGGCGATTTTAAGAAAAACAAACAGTAAATCTGTTCCTTAATTGCACACCTAATATAAAGAAATATTCCATTCACTTTTTCATGGCACTGGATTTTTAAAAAATCAGAGTATAGAGAGACAAAATCAAAACACAGGATTTTGTCTGAGGTAAGGTTTGACTGTTGGTGTACTTTTTAATGGTTACTACATAATAAAACATTCTAATAACTGCAGGAATGCTAAAACATCTTTTTAAACTAATAGATTGCATGCAGACTTCTTTATCTCTTGCTAAATAGCTATCAGTGCAGGAAACTAAATCAATTTACTTTTGGAGATTAAAAGTTCAGATAAATTATAGCTTTAATCTATGAGAAAATTTGTAAAATGTCAGTAAATCAAATTAAACAATGCTAGGAATCATCAGTTCTTATTGATAAACCAAGTCACATTTATTACATGTTTAATAATTCATTTGCAATACTGTATAGTATCTGTTTTGTCATTACAATGTTTCCAGTGTTTTCTCTAATTAGGAATGTAGTGTATAATTTAAAAAACTAATTAGAAATGTTAATTTTTATTAAGATTTATGCATATTAAAATGCAATCGGAAAACATGTACCTACATATGATGGTAGTTATATAATTTATGTATGCATGTTCACTGTTTTAATATTTAATATTATACTTGAGGCTACATCCAAATAATTATTTGATTAGCATCCATATACATAAAATTGTACTGCAATTCTGATGATTGTCTCCACAAAAATTCGTTAACCCACTGAGTAAGGCCAGGGATCAAACCTGCAACCTCATGGTTCCTAGTTGGATTCGCCAACCACTGCACCACGATGGGAACTCCTCGACAAATAGTGTTTTGAAAATACACATTTCAAAGTATACTGGAAAATATTGAACATTTTAATATTTTTCTTTTGCATGGATAAAAATCTGTCTTACCTTTTACTGACATATACTATAATAGAAAGTGACAGTCATATTTATAGAATTTTCAAATTTTCTGTGAAATATTTATTCATATCTTCTGCCAGTTCTTATTGTGACATCACTTTTATTAGTATGCTAAAGCTCTGTGTATTACAGATAGTAGTTTCCCATTTTACATATTGATTCAATGTTTTTCATTTACTCTTTCATACTTTTTCAATATCTAGAAATATTAACTGTGAATTCAAATTATCAATTCCCTGTCTGACACCTTGATGTACAGTTTAGGGCCAGAAGGTTTACCTTCATAAATATTTTATATAGCATATCATGTTCAATTAAATAATTATATTTAATATAGGTTTTAATTCATATTGAAGATAAAATATAATCCTTGAATTTAATCTTATTTCAGATATTTATGTGTTTGCTTTTATCTAAACTTAAGCAACTATTCTATAATTTATAAGCATTAAACTCTTTCCTACATTTTTTCTGATATCTCACTGTTAGAATTATTTCTTTAGAGAACAGTTTACTATATCTTGAGAAAAGTTCTCTATCATTATTATGTTTCAAAATACTTTGGGTTCTTTTCATCCATTAGTTTCTTCCAAATGAACTTTTAAATTCTGATGTGCTGTCAAAAAAAAAAAAAGAACAGTATTTTAATTGAAATTATGTAAGTATGGTAATTAAGAAAGTTGATTTTTCAATAGTGGATTCTTGAACCATAATTAGAGTATCTTTCTTCATTTTTAAAGTAATTGTTCAGATTTTCAGTATCATTTATAATTTTCTCCACATAGATTTTTCACAATTCCTTTTTAAAGTCAGTTTTACCAAAGGATTCTTTACATAAAACACATCCATTCTTAAATATATTTTCTGATATGTTCTGACAATGGTATACACCCATATGACCATTATACCAATGATGATATAAAACTTTAAAATTTTCTTTGCGACTCGAGTCCCATCATCCTCTTTTCTGTGTCAACCAAAACCTCTGAAACAAAGACGTGACTGAAATTAAGAGGTGTTTATTTGTGGTCAGAACTGTAGCCTGGGAAGTACAAATTCAAGAAGCATTTGAATTGTGCTCCACTAAACTACAAAATGGAGGGAGCTGATAAAAGCAAACACTGCAAGTCCACACTAGTTATATAAATTGTCAAGAACTATGATTGCAGCTGGTTAAAAGTAAGGGTGCTTGTGAAGAAAGGATTTACTGAGGTCCAAAATGGTTGCATAGTTCCAACAAGATCATAGCTAATAGATGTCATTCTAAACATGGCAGATGGTATACTTGGGTTTGATATTGCACAGTTCAGCAATAGCAGCTTTCTGCGGGAAGGTCTGAGACCAGATCCTCAACAGTTACCTGACCTCATGTTGAAAGCCTGAACTATGATTACTCTGTTAGGATTTCAATCTCTTGTCATTTGCCACCCCAGGTAGAAATCAATGTGATTTCTATCTCCGGATGAGTTTTTCCTATGTTAAAATGTCAAATCAATAGAAACAAACATATGTACTGTTTTGTGTCTGGATTTTGTAATTTAACATAATTTCCTGAGAATCACCCATGTTAATGTGTATCTTTTCAACTTTTCCTATATGTTACTGATTAGTCCATTGTATGAATACATCACAATTTATATATTCGAATGTATCGAGTTTGTGACTGCTAAGAATAAAATATTACCAGTAATCATAATAAACTATTTGAAGAACTATGCTTTAATTTTTGCTGTTTAATACCTAGGAGTGATTGACAGTCATAAAGTGGGTAAGTGAGCTTGCTAAAATATTTTTTGAAGTGGTTGCATCATTTTACAACCCACCTCTCTGTATTACATTTCAGTAATTATAGTCTTCCACAACTTTGGTACTATAATTTTTTTTTTTTTTATTTTAGACATTCTGGGTATGTGGTAGTTATCTAATTTTACTATGCATATTCCTAATGATTAATAGTGTAAACATTTTTTTCATGTGCTTTTTGATACCCATATATGAAATATCTGTTAAAATCTTTGCTCAGTTTTTATTGGGCTTTTTTTTTAGTTTTGAGTAATATTATTCTTTCCTCAAATTTTCGTGTTCACCATTATGCAATATAGCCCTAGAATTCCCTTTGTGGAAAAGTTTTTATTGCAGTATTTAAAGTTTTTAATAAATGTAGAAATTTTAGATATTCTAAATATTCTTGGTAAACTGTTTAAGAAATTTGTTCATTTTATGTAAAGTTGTTAAATTTATTCTCATAACTATTCAAAAATTTCTTATAATCTTTCTTTTTTTTAATTTAATTTTTGGCTTTTTAGGGTTGCACCCACAGCATATGGAGGTTCCCAGGATAGGGGTCAAATCGGAGCTGTAGCCAATGGCCTACACCACAGCCACAGCAACACCAGATCTGAGCAGTGTCTGCGACCTACACCACATCTCATGGTAATGCCAGATCCTTAATCCACTGAGTGAGGCCAGGGATCAAATCCTCATGGATGCTAGTCAGTTTTGTTTCCGCTGAGATTCCCTTATAATCTTATAACTGAAAAATCTCTAATGATCGCCTCTATTTCATTCATGATATATTATTATATTTTATCTCTAGGCAGAGATGTTTCCAATGAAGCAGTTTCGTATTTTACTGATGTACTCTTTGGTTGATCTGTTTCTTATTTCATGTCTTCACTCTTCCTTTGTGTACTTTGTGTTAATTATTTCTTCCTTTTAAAAAAAAGGTTCTTTAATAAACACAGATCAATGACTTAAAAAAATTTTTGTGTAAACATGAAAAACTGCAAAATCCTGCTGTAGCTGCACCCCCATTTTATATAATCTTTTTTATTATTTACTTCTAAATTTTTAAATTAACTTTTAATTTTTTTCTTGTTATAATTAATTTCCAATATTTGCATATATTTTCTTTTCCTTTTTTTTTCTTTTTTGTCTTTTTAGAGCCACACCCATTGCATATGGAAGTTCCCAAGTTAGGGGTCGAATTAAGAGCTACAGATTCAGGCCTATGCTGCAGACACAGCAATGCAGAAGCAAGCCATGTCTGTGATCTACACCACAGCTCAGAGCAACATCAGATGCTTAGCCCACCGGGTGAGGCCAGAGATCAAATCTAAATTCTCATGGATACTAGTCTAGTTTATTACTGCTGAGCCACAACAGGAACTCCCACAGAATCTATGTACTTTATAAACAGATTTCCAATGCATTTCTCTTGTAATGAGATAACATACTCTGATTTCAATCATTTTCAGTATCTTGAGACATATTTCACAGTTCAGTATACACTCATCTTAATGAATGTTCCACATACATTTGAAAAGTATATGTTTTCGGTAGTTTTTGAACTATGTTAGTTAAAAGCTGACTCATATCCTTATAAATTTTTCTATTTTTCTTTTTTATTTATTCATTTTTGGGAGAATCCTGCTTAAATCTTCAAGTGTAATACATATTACCTTTACGTATGTTTATATACATTCAGAGAAAGACAGGGAGAGATTGGATAAGAACTTAACATATATTAAGAAATTAATTTGAATTTTTTTCTTTGTTTCTGGGTAAAAAAACATTAAGGAAAGGTCATTATTTTTATTATCTGAAACAACACATTACAGGAGAATTATTTTTCATGAAAAACTGAAAAACCTTGTCATTAAATCTCAGCCTCTGCTTATCCTTTAATATATGTTTAAGTGATGAATTACTTTTCTTAATATTTGGTCAATTTAACTATTCTATTTACTTTTTAATAACTAATTTATAATTTTTCAGAAATCTTACACTAATATATGTGCATTGGTATTTTGTTTTATACTATAAGATCTTATTATACATGGCTAATATTGCCTCTCATTCCTATTTTGAATATTTTACTCATTTTAATTATTCTTAAAATACTATATTTTCAAAACAAACTTATTTCTACATTAATTTTACTGGAACTAATTATGATTTTTGTTTTATTGCTCAATCCTTTTTTCTTTTCAACTTAAGGATCTGTGGTCGGGTTGCTCATTCTATAGGATTTCTGATATAATGAAATTACTTAGCTGTTCTCATTTTTGCATCCCAATAACTACTCAGAAAAAACTGTTAAGTCAATGACATACTTAGAAACTCATGATCTAATTATAATTATTACTCCAGTAGTAAAAAAAATATATATATATCAATGCACTTTTTAGTAACAATGTTTGCACACCTCATTTAAATGAATATGTTTTTCAATAAGCACTTTACCTACAAAGTCATAGCCCACATTAATAGAATGTGACTACTAACTTAACAATAATTTTCATTCCTTGTGGTTATGAGTCTGGCTTCCATCACCCTTATCTTACTGTGCCTTCTCTGACAGCCAGTAATACAAGGTAGATTTAGCAGACTGTTTTAAACCTCTGGAATGTGTTTTTCTAAGCATAAGTACCAGCATCCATGTGTAGCTCCCCAGTAAATTATTCCAAGTTCTTTGCTTAATTATTTGGCTCACAGATTAATTGGTGCAATATTGGCCTCTGCTACAGGTCTATCTAGGACTATATTTATATCATCCCAACAAGTTGAATTTGTTCTCTCTCTCTCTCTCTCGATATAAAAAGTTTCTATTTCTTTTATTTCCCCTTTATATAGTAAGATCTTTATAAAGCCTTTCAATGTATCTCATATATTAATTATTAGTCAATACCATATTTTAAACTAATGTTGTTAAGTAAAAAGCTTAAATGACTACAAGGATAAGTACATGATAATATCTCTTTACACATATTTATATATGTATGTGTGCACTCGTATTTATTTTAACATTTCCTCAGATGGACAGATAGACTTTACAATTATTTAGTCACATATTAAATATATCCCATGGAATTTTTACTGTGTTAAATATCAGAGTTTAGACTTATTGAGGTTGTTAAATTCAAGAATAATTAAATTTATTAAATTAACTTTAGTAAGTAATAATGTGGTACTATGATCAGAAAAACAAATACCCTAGAAATGATTCTGGAGAAAAAGAGCCTAAGGTTAAGGTGGCATTTCATCATATACATGAATAATGAGAATACTTTAAACTCTGTCTTTTATATAATCTTCTTTTATTTCTTTAAATGATTTAAGCAATTTTATGTATGGTTTAATTTGTTTATACAGGTATTCCACATTTATTCGTGTCACGTATTTCTTGAAATCTGAGCTTACTTTTTCATGGTTCTGTTATATGTTAAGGTGAAAATGCCTAATATTTTTTCACCAAATGAAAGATCACAGGACTTCCCAGGAAATAAGCTGAAATCTAACCCTGTGATTTTGTCACTGTCCTCTATAATACTACTGCCTAAAGATGTTTCTTTTATAATGGTAATGTTCTATATCTGCCCTGAACAATACAGTCATCGTTAGCTTTACATATGACTATTGAGCACTTGTAGTGTGGCTAATGTGACTGACAGACTGTTTTAACTGTATATATTTATTTATTTATTTAGGTCTTTTTTCGGGCCACACCCGTGGCATATGAAAGTTCCCAAGTTAGGGGTCAAATCAGAGCTGTAACTGCCAGCCTATGCCGTAGCCACAGCAATGCCGGATTGGAATTGCGTCTGCAATCTACATGACAGCTCATGGCAATATCGGATCCTTAACCCACTGAGTGAGGACAGGGTTTGAATCCGTGTCCTCATGGATACCACTCAGGTTCATTACTGTTGAGCCACAATGGGAACTCCAATTGTATTTAATTTAAATTTTAATAGCCATCTGTGACTAGTGGCTACCGTTTTGAACAGTGTTGCCTGAAAATATCTCTTTGTGAGTTGATATAACATTACTTTAGCACTGATTTTCCTTATAGCTCTGGTCTTATATGTACTTTATCATCCCATATTTGATATTGGGAAAATTAATAACTGTGATATAGTCATTATATTCATCATTTTTAAGAATTATTATTTGTTACATATGGTTTTTAAGGAGGTGTTAGATGTGAAAATAGTTCTTATGTGAAATGATGTTCACAAGAAAGATATAAGACATAAGATCAAATTGTCCAGCAGTACAAATGGTAAAATTTCATTCAATTAAATAATAATCATTTATGTACATCCATGATTCTGTTTTTTTTCTTTTTTTTTTTCTTTTTATGGCCACACCTGCGGCACATGTAATTTCCTGGGCTAAGGGTCCAATCGGAGCTGCAGCTGCTGGCCTACCCTGCAGTCACAGCAATGCAACAAGATCCTTAACCCACGGAGCAAGGCCAGGAATTGAACCTGCATCCTCCTGAACACTATGTCAGGTTCTTAACCTACTGAGACACAACAGGAACAGGTTTTGTTCTTTCATGTAATTTTTGATATGTTAAAACCAAAAATTTTAAAACAGGAACTTTCTGGTTGTCTTGAATAGAAGATAATATGGGACAGACTTAAAAGTGGCCCCACAGTATTTGCCTTCTGGTATCCACACTTTTATAGAACAATCTCACCTGAAGTATGGGTGGAACCTATGACTTGCTTCTAACCAAGAGAATATGGCAAAGGTGTTGAGATGCATGTGATTACATGCTGTCTTACTTTTTATAATAAAGAGTAAAAGGTCATGTCTGATTTGTTCACAGTTATATGTCCTAGCTTTACTGCACTGAGGTGTACAGAGTAGGTCCTCAATGAATATTTGTTGAAAAAGTTTACATATAACAAATAGTTTTTGACTAAATAAGCATCAGTGAAAATGTCTGTGCTCTCAGTTTTATGAAGAGACCTCTCCCTTTTGAAGAAGTAAGTTTCATTTTGAAGAAGTAAGTTTCCATATTGTCAGCTTCCCTATCGGGAGGGCCATGTGTGAAAGAAATGAGGGTAGCATACAACAAACTCAGGGAGAAACTGAAGCAGGCATTCTATCATCCTGCAACAAACCTGCAAGCTGTCAAAACACATGTGAACTTGAGATCACATCATAAAACAGATGAAGAGTAGATAAGTCTGAAATGTGGGCTATAACCGGTACCATAGTCAAATATAATAAATTTCAAATTCATCATACTGGCAATAGGTAAAAACAGAAAGCTTTCAGCTGAGAGTGTTTTGTTTTTTAGGAACACTCATGATGGGAGAAGGAGAATGTTGACTGCCCCAAGCAAGGGAGAAAACTACCATCTCCTGCAAATCTAAAAGTGAGGTGGTTAAGAATTTGCACCCACAGACTGAATATGGAAAAAAGAAAAACAACAGTGATATAAAATTAAATTGTGTTCATATGTATCTGAATCAACATTAAAAAGCTAATTTAGAAAAAAAAAAAAAGAGTATTATTTCCAATAGCAGAACAATAAAGGCCCAATCTATTAAGAATATCCTGATCTTTAAAAACAAATATAACAAAACTTAGTTCAAAGACATAAAAGAAGATATAGATAAATGGAAAAAGAACACTGATCATGAACATAAGGATCGGTATCATTTACCATGAAAATTTTACTAAAGTGCAATCTATATAAACAATTCAATTCTAAAAACCTTATTGGGGTTTTTAAAAGGAACATGCTAAAAATAATTACAATGAGCATTACCAAGACAATTGTAAAAGAACAAGATGAGTGGATGACTTATATCAGTTAGAATACATTATATAGTTACACAAATTTCAATTGAGTATGTCGACAGACAGATAGATAAATGCACCGATAGTATATAATAGCCCAAAAATAGACTCATACAATTGTGGCAAGTTAATCTATGACATAGTTTTATAATTCAGCTGAAAAATGACAGACTAAACACAAATGGTTCTGGACTAACCATTTCAAAAACTTTTATATAGTTTCTATAAAAAATAATAAATGGATCCCAAGGTCACTTAAAGTAAATTCCAGAGGTATCAGATACCTAAATGTCATTTTTTTAAAAAAAATTCAGTATTTAATAGGACATAAATATCCTATTTATATCCTACAGAAATATCTTTATGCCCTTAGAGTAAGAAAGATTCCCTAGAAAGATCAAATGAAAATCATAAAATAAATTGGCTAATAAATTGGCTAATAAATTTCAATTTGCCAAAAGGAAAATATTTTGTATAGGTCTATAGAAAGGAAATTATTTTATCACATATAACAAAAATCAGGATTTCATGTCCATAAAATGTGGTAATAAGTATAAAGCATTCTAAAAAGAATATACACATAATAAGTATTATATAAATGCTCACTACAATTATCAATATTTTAGGAACATGCAAAGAGCCTTTTAAAAGCCCTAATAAATATAAACTAAAAAAGCACCACTTCAAAGAAAAGTAGGCCAGAATACAACTACAATGGAAAACAGTATGAAGGTTCCTCAAAAAATTAAATATAGAACTACCATATGACCCAAGAATTCCACTCCTGGTCATACATTCAGATGAAACTATAATTCAAAAAGATACATGTTCCCCTATGTTCATAGCACCACTATTCATGATAGCAAAGACATTAAGCAACCCAAATGTCCATTGTCCATTAATGGATTAAAGATGCAGTACATACATACAATGGAATACTACTTAGCCATAAAAAGAACAAAATAACGTTATTTTCAAAAACATGGACGCAACTAGAGATTCTCATACTAAATGAAGTTAGAAAGAGAAAGACAAATACTATATGATATCACTTACATATGGAATCCAAAATATGGCATAGATGAACTTATCTACAAAAGAGAATCAGACTTACAGACAGAGAGAACAGAATTGCAATTGCCAATGGAGTGGGGGGACGTAGTGGGGTGGAAGGCAGTTTAAGATTAATAGATGCACACTATTACGACATTTCGAATGGATAAGCAATGAAGCAGTATCGTATAACCAGTCTCTTGGGACAGACCATGATGGAAGATAATATAATAAATGAAATGCATGTACATATATATATATATGTTTTATATATATATACATATATATATACAAACACACACACACACATATATTTGTACACACATTTACATATATACACACACATTATTATATATATATGATTGGAACACTTTGCGGTACAGCAGGAATTGACACAACATTGTAAATCAACTATATTTTAAAAAAATAGGCAAAAAATGTGAGTGTTTTCATTAAATGATTGCATAGTGGTGAAGAAGTAAGAGGAAATACAGTAGAAATTAAAAGAAAAAGGAGAAGGTATACCAAAAAACGAAACTTGAAAGAAGAGAAACAGAATAGCCAATAAATAACTTCTAATCTCACTAGATTAGAAAAACACAGATGAGATATCATTCACTTGTTCAAACAGGCAAAAAAAAAAACTCAATAACAAATATTAACAAATATGAGGAGCAATGGAAGTTTGATTACTTACACGGAAAAAAATTTTTAACCATTTTCAAAAGCTATTTAGCAAAAGCTAAATTGAAAATGAATATATTCTATAAACTAGTAATTCTACTACTAGTAAAAATATTTTAAGAAAAGACTGAAGGTAGACTAGGACAAAACTCTCTAGTCCGCACTCTGTGAAGTTCTATTAACCATGTTACTATTTGTTTATATTGGACTGCCTTCTAAAATCTCTATTTCTGAAACTATTTTCCACTTCTCTTAGCAGTTCCTATAATTATCTTGGAAACTGAGTAACGTGTTATGTGTGAGAAAGCTAATAAACAAAGGGCAGAAGTAAAATTTCAGATTTAACAATCACTACTGATAGGGCTCTAATAACTACACCTAAAATCACCTCAATATAATTCAGCAACTGGATTGCGGTTGATAATCTAAGGAATAAAAATGTTGAACAAAATTACTCTGGCCATATACTATTTCTATAATTTGAGTAAGGTTAAAGTCCTGTTAAATAATGGTTAGGAGTACATTACACACTCAGTCACAAATATATAGACACTTTACCGTCTTATGTCACAGGAATGTCAATGATGTATAATATATAAAAAAGCATTTCTATATGTTGTACTTCTCATTTAAACTTGCAAATATTTATTAAATAACTTTTGTACACTAGAATGTGAATTCCTTGAAGGTAAGCAGATTACCTGGTTATAAAATTCTCACTGATCTGAATACAACAGGAGACAATTAAAAATATCTACTCTATGACTAGTCATTACTCTCCACAGCAACTTGTTTGCTTTTATTTGCACTCACTTCAAGAACTGAAACTGGGTATGTTCATCTTTTTGAACTGGCTATTAGGACAATCAGAATTAGCTGGCTGTATGAATCACCTCTGGAAAAGGTGATTCACATAATATCTTACTATGTGTATCTGGTATACCTTCTCCGTTATCTTTTAATTTCTACCATATTGCCTCTTATTTACTTCTTCACTACTATGCAATATTTAATGCAAACACTCTCAAAATTCTTTTTGGAATGAAGCACAAAACATACAAAAATATACATAAAACAAATTTTAATAAGTTTACCTTGGTAGCATACAAACATAAAAACGGTTTAATTTCTCCTCAATCACTAGCTTTAACTAAGCCCTATTCTGTTTCTTAATGTTATCTTGGAAATATCTCACTGCCTCTCAGTCATGGCTAGTGATTTTGAAAATTCATCCCAGCACAGTTCAATTCAAGATTTTGATTATCTTCCATATTCTCCCTTTTTCCACTCTCATTATTGTGTGAGGTCCCTGGAGTGGAATGGTGATAAGAGTCTCATTTTTACTTTTTCTCTTTTCTCCCTCTTCTAGATCCATTTCATTTCTTATGTTTTAGAGCCTAGGAAGAGAGAAGGAAGAGTGGGGGCAGGGGGCAAGCATCCTTTGTTAACTGGCCCTGCTGAAGTCTTCTGTTGGCTCTGCCCAGCAGTAGCCTCCGGTGTCATGTGAGTTCGGCAGGTCCAGCAGGAGCCCTCACACATTATGGTTTCAATGAATGGGTGATCAACTTAAACAAGATCTCTTACAGGAGCTCCTTAGCTCCTGATCCTGGAGGCTTAGTGGCAGATAAACTAAGGCAGAGTCTTTGTAAACCAGCTCAAAATTAGCTATTCACATCATCACCTGATAACTGAAACTCCTCTATTCCGGATATATCCTTTTCTTTACCTGTCTGAGGTTTTGACTCTGGCTCTCCAACAAAAGACAGATTAACGAAAAATATATAATTTCAGTTTCAAGTTACAAGGAAATGAAGACCTAGAGAGGTAGAAAAACCTAAGTGCTTTTACAGTAGGTTGAAAAAAGAGAGGCAATTGTGGATACGTAACTAAAATGAACAGAAGGCTAAAGGAAAATAAGGTGATTCCTTCATGACTGTGTAGTCCTGAAGTAAACAATATGCATTATAAATCTGTTTTTTACTTCAAATATTAACTACTGAAATATATACTTAAGAACCCCTCATGATGAGAAGACAAAGTACTAAACTTTTCAATTAACTACATATGAAATCACTTGTTTATCATTCCATTATGAAGATAGAAACACTCTGCCTAATCATGACCAAATAAAACACACTATTATATGACTTTAAAAACAGAGCAAGGAAAACAAAATTTTACAGAAAATTAACAAATGAATTTGACCCTACTAATTGCATTTGTTAAACAAGCAATGCAACTAGTATGCATAAAAGAACATTCTAAGTTTCAGCCATAGTAACAAGAATGAATTCTACTGGTTTACTTCTGAAAATGCATTAACTTGTACCTGATATACTTCTACTTGTTTAGGGAGGAACTGTGTATCCCTTGGCATACACTGAAACCATGCTTTCTATCACTCAGTGAATATACCAAAAAATTCAGGCTAGGCATTTCTAGAAAATAAAATTGCTTAAAATAATCGTGAAATTGAAATAGAGAACCTTCCTACTATTCACAGGATGCAAATTAGCACTTCTGATAATTTATTTGGTTAACCATACAAATTATTTGTTTGGAATATTCTCATAATATTTAAATAGTCTTTGTAATTTAAACATCCTTGCCTTGAACAAATATTATCTTTAAAAATAACTTTGCAGTCATATTTCCATCACTCAATTTTATGCAGAAGCTTTTCAGTGATTTTTTAAAATATGTGTTTCTTGTCTCCCTCACTGAACAGTCCATATTCAGGTTATTCACTATTTATATTGCCTTGTGGTTTGTTTTATTTTAGGTCTTTTTTTTAAGTTTCCCCAAAACACTGATGAAAACACTTAACTTTTTATCTATATTCATGGTGATTCAAATTAACAGATTCCAAACATTGCTTCTGAAATGCTATTCAATAATTTTTCATAAGCTATAAATTAGTATTTATTTTTTATTGTCTTTGTGACTCACATTGATTTCTCAATAAACTTGCAGGTTAATAAAAATTATACCTGCAAATGTTTTTACTATTTCTTAAAAATTAAATCAGTTTATGGTGTGGTCTAATTTTTAATAGTTAGTCATAATCTATGCAATTCCAGATTATTCAGAGCCATTTCCTTCTGTAAATTCAGTATCTGTCAGTCACTATTCAACTAATATTCTCCCACTTTTCAATGCATTTTATCTTCTTCCCAGATGATATTTGGACTTAGGGGTAGCCTAAATAATATCAAATATTTGGGGACATATAGTGGTATTTTTGTTCACTGGCTTCCACTGTCCTTAGGTTTCTCAATTGTCATTTTGTTAGTTAGTCTTTCCTAAACAGGTTATAGGATACAATAGCAAAGGTTCCCTTCCCTAGCACATTTTCATAATGATTTATTTTGTTCCATATTACTTACCAATATCTAGTGTTTCCTCTATTTACTGTATATGGTCAGCCTTTGCCCAAGGATGACAACGCCAAGAAGACTGAAAATTTTAGTTCTGCTCTTTGCTCTATGCTTAGCACCTAGAATAGTGTCTGGTACATAGTATGTGCTCAATAAACATTTGAATAAACTGAATGAAAAAGGGAGAAATTTAAAATGAAAAGGATTTGACATGAATTTTGTTTCTACTCCATCTGCTGTTTATATCCACAGACATCACCTCTTTACTTCCTGTTTGTTAACACCTTCGCTCCTCTGGGCTTCTGCCCTTTCAGTTGCTCTGGACTGTATGTTATGTGTCCCTATTGTGCCCTAGGGAGATAAAAGCCTTGGCAGTGGCAATTTTCAGTCCCATGCCGCATCAGGGCTTCTATAAAGGTCTTGCTCTCTTTTCAGAATATAGCTCAAGAATTGATGTAAAATCTCTTCTCTGAGGTCTTCCGTGAAGAATCTGTTTGTTGCTTACCTCATAAATCTCTCAAAGAAATAATCTCTCTAGACATCATCATCAATACTCTTATCTTTTGTCATCCATTTTAAAACTCTAGGGCAGAATTAATTCATATCTCATCTCTTATTGGTGAGAAAATACAATCTTTTAGCAAATATTCTTTTCAATTCTCTGTTCTGAATTACTTGGATCTTTCATTCGCTATTCAAAGCTCTGTGCTTCAAACCAGGCTTCAAATCTATTCCTGTGGCCTTGAGTTTCATAAGAGATAATTTGTGCCATTATAATACAATAATATTATTCATTAATTATACTTATTAGTAAAAGGAATAGAATAGTGAAAGCTATGTATCAATTTACTAATAAAATAAAATAAAATAAAAACCACTTGTACCTCCCAGAGATTTTTGTCACTTTGAAAGTGTAAGTTATTGAGAGATAAGTTCTGTTAACAATGTTAAACTTAATAATCATCTAAGCATAATAGAAGTGCTTCTGCAAGGCTTACCACATGACTGTAGTTTTAAAAAGCAATGATCATTTTTTAAAAAGCAGCCTCCAAGATCAATTGTCTAACTCCTAATTATAATGTCTATGCATGTGTAATCCTGGGCAAACTATGCATACTTTGATTTATTCATCTGTAAATTGGTATTCTTATGGTATCTACTTCCTAGACCTTCTTTAAAAATTGAGAAATTTGGGTAACAATCTTAGCATGCTACTTGACCCATGATGAGTATACTACAGATATCAGTTATTACTAATTGCTATTTTAACCTTATCACAAATACATATATATATGATATGATAGATGAAATATATATATATAGTTGAGAAGTTCAGAATTTTTATAATTCCTAGTCCTTTTCCTGCTGCACCACTCAGCACTGGAGTACATTTTTCTCGGTCTTTTTGCACCTCAGCCTAAAGAGGCACACAGTACTAGACATCCAAAGGCAATTTAATAAAGCAGAAATTAGAAGAGGTACATTTAAGATCAAATTTCTGATACACATACATAATTAAAACGAAAGGTTAAAAGATTACTATGAATATAGTTTTGCTGCTCTATTAGCAGCAAATTTACATGTACCATCTTTTCCTGACTCCAACACTTCTTCAAAGACTGGGACCCAAATTGATCACCTGGTTGCACTATAGCCTTTGAAAGTCTTGGAATTATTTGGGGTAAAAATACCTAAGTAACTTGTAAAAATGTATAAAAAGCCATGATGAAAATCTGCAAAATGCCATATGCCTAATATACTAAATGATAATTATACCTCATGAACAGCATATTGAAAGGAAGGGTAGTGGACAGGGACAGCTCTGACACTTTGCCTTATTGATGGTAGGGGCATAGAGGTCAGCAGTGAATTTACTGCATCTAGATCATTCTTCAGTTATCTTCAGTTACAAACACAAATGTGCTAACTACTACGGAATGTCCCATATTAGTAAAAGTGTTTTTTGTCTGTGTTTTGTGGGCATTGCTGCAACTGACAATTACTGAAAGAGTCTAGCTGCAATATTTTTTATACTGACCCCCTGTAAACATCAGAAGAGTGGCAAGACATCAATAAGAAATTAGTCTCAACAAACAACACTCTAGAAAGCCTCCTAAAATCTCTGGTTAGAGTGAGCTTCACCAAAATCAAATAGTTAATGGCACTGCCATCACTGACTCCCCCTCAGCCAAACCAACCTATTTCAGAACTGGAACAGATGTGTGTCTACCAGGAGGAGAGAAGGGGCATCTGTGCTGCACAGTGCTGTATATTTTCCTTTGAAATCCTGAGTGTGGTCTGACTCAGACACTGTTATGTTTTCATGTTGTAGCATTATGTCCACACTAGAATACAGTATTTGGAAAGCTATTGTTTCCACAGCTTGTACTGATTTATGCTTCATTCTGTTCGAAGGCCTTTGTAGCAGCTCCAACCTGAATGTCATATGTAGCAATGTACTAGAGAACCGTTTTTCTCACTACTTTAAGCCTCAAGCTCTAGGATTGTTTTGTTAACTAGATTCGGATTATCATTTACAAAGGAAAGTCCAAGAGATTCAAATAAATGAAGGGAATTCCACCTAAAGCTGTAAGCATGAATATATCTAATCTCTCCCAGTCTGGCAAAATAATATAAGAGTTGTGAGAATGAGTATACAACTTCTCATACTAACATGTTCTATGTTATTATGAGGCAGGATTTAATGAAATACATGATTTCAAAACTATTTATATCCTAAAAATAAATTAACTTCCTATAACGTCAGTTTTCTTTTCTTAGAGATAGGTATAAGGGAATTTCAAGCAAAAATTTTGGGGAACAAAGACAACACGTTTTCTTACAATTAAAAATGTTATTTTGAAGCTAAGAGGGAGGCAAGCAACCATCTAGACAAAGCTCTCAATTTCCAAAGGTTCATGTTTTACAGAATTTACTAGCATAAAAATCACACTCTCCCAATAATCTCTGATGAATTCAGTTTTTTAAATCGGTTAATTCACTGCTGTGATTGACTTTGCTTAAAAATTATTTCTATGAACCAAGATAGGCAACCCATAATTACCAACGCTATCTTTGAAATGGTGCTTTTCTGACCAAGTCTTTCAGTGTTACCCAGAGGATTCTGCATGGACAAATCCAGAGATTTGCTTTTTCTTCAGCTAAATTATCAGTTTTTAATTTTAGCTTTACGAATATTTCTCTTTTATGGTTAGATATTTTATTAATAATCAAAACATTATTGCGTTATGATAATTTTCATTATGCATGAAGCATTTAACATGTGATTAATAAATATGTGTGAACTGAACAAAAGCAGGTGCAATGCATGGTCAGTGAACAAAGACGAACTGTTACCTGGCATGCAATTTATTGTGACCTCCTAATATCATGGGGCACCCTGATAGCAGTTAAAATCATTTTCTAGGCCTAAGATGGAGCCGTTGCTGCCTGGGTGCTATGTTAGCAAACCAAAACTTAGATAACTTGTGCGTCCCTATAAATGTTCTGCTTGACCAGAAATATCACATATCCAGTGAAACAATTCCCTAATTACACACCTATTCTGGGCCTTCTCACCCCTAACAAAGCAGACTAGTGGCAACAGTCAATTAGATATTTTCTATTTTTTTCTTCCTTGTTCTTTATTCTTTATTTTATAAAAGCTCCTTGCCTTCTGCCCCTTTTTACTATTCTCCCAAAGGAGATTGCACACTTCATGAAATAGTACATAACATTTGTTTTTATCACTTAAATTGTCTTATTTAATCATTTTTTACCACAGTATTACACTACAAGTACTACACTAAAAACAAACTGCTTCCAATCTAGTTTTACTGAACTGGAATAAATACCATTCATTAAAATAGTAGGATAGTTTGCATGGTTTTGAACAAGAGTCACAAGAGAACTATGTTAATAAAGAGCATACATTCAATATGTGGATTTTATTCCATGCCCTGACTTCAAGTGATCAAGATACTACAAATTCAGTTTTCTTTGTATACAGTAACTTAACATGTTAACATTTTAATTCATTAGAAATTTTCAAAGTCAATTTATTTTCAGTGTATTAAGTTAATATATGTGAATTAATAATCTAAATAATCACTACTAAATATTTAAAAGTATACTAAAAATGTTGGCGAACAGATTTGTGGTTGCCAAGTGTGGGGGGGTGCAAACCATTGCATTTGGAGTAGATAAGAATAAGATGCTGCTGTACAGAACAGGGAATTCTATCTAAGTCACTTATGATGGAACATGATGGAGGATAATGTGCGAAAAAAATGTATATGTATGTATATATATGTGTGCAACTGGGTCACTTTGCTGTGCAGTAGAAACTGACAGAACTATAAACCAATTATAATGGAAAAAATAAAAATCATCAATAAAAAATTAAAAAAATAAAAAATGTTTAAAATGGTATGTCTTTCACAACTGAACAATGCATTTTAATAGGTTTTAAATATCTATAATATATATTGAAAATATGTAATATATATTGAATACCTTAATTATTAAGTATGCTCCATGGTGTTGTTGCTGTTCCTCCCTACACAAAGGTCAGGAGGAAAATTCCAGTTAGTATATTAAAATGGCCAGTCAAAAGTCTGGGGATATGAACTTGGAGATTTATTGAACTAAAACAGAGGAAAGCAGCAGCCATAATATATCAGCCTTACAGCAACAATTAAAACATAATGTTTATAAATTCTTACAAGCCTCACAAATAAATGTGTTAAAGCATTCCACCATAAAAGGCAGTTAAGTCTTTTATGAAATGCAATCTCCTGTAAATGGGGGATCAAAACAATAAGGCAAGCTTAAAGTTGCCTTTACTTTATAATCCTTTGGTCCTAATCTGAACTTAATGCTTTCCACCTGCCCAATAAGCTGGATGAAACTTGTGCCTATATTTGAGAACAGTTAAACTTAATTTTTTATATTTTCTTCTTTAGAGGTCTTAAGCCTCCAGTCTCATGATATACAAAGGAATCTCCCTGTGCTGCACTTTCTTTAACTAAAGAAAGATTTTAATTTGTATGAAATGTTTGTTCATTTAAAAGAAACCAAGTAGTTTGACTATGAGCATCTTTAAAGTTTCCTTCTCGGTATTTTCAAAAGTTTCAGATTTTGTAAAAGAAATATGTATTGTTTTCAGAACTGTCAACTCAATTTGCTCTAAAAATAGTCTATAAAATATCACCCAATTTTAAATTGCAACTCAATATTTAAATTTTAAAGCGAAACTATAAAAAACCTAATATAATATTGAATCCTGGCCACAATAAACACTTCGGTATAACTCAAGAGAAGGGAGTTTCCTTTCTGCTCTGACACTGATGAAACTCTCAGTCTCAGAACCATGACTGTCCTAACCCCTGACCCTAGGAAGAGGATAAGAGATAGCTGGAACAGAGATGGACCAGTTGAGTTGCCTCTACTAAGCCTAGTCCATATCAGCAGACATTCAGGTGCCTCAGAGATGTGTGACTGATCACAAAAAATTCCCCGTTTAAGCAACTGGTCTGTTATTTAATAAAAACACTGAAGTAGCATCCCAAAGACCATCTGTGATGGTCTGTTAGTTCCTTGATTAATAAAGTAAGACAGATAAGACATCGTTGCAATTCTATAACTACCTTTTAAAAGTGATGGCAGCTCTGTCTTGTTCTTCAGAGACACTAAGCTGCCATACAAGGAGTTCAACTTCTCTAACAAAGGGAAAAATTGAGAGACTGAAAACACATGGAGTGGGAGAGGGGCATAGCTAGCTGATACCAGCTTCTAACCACTACTGCCAAAACACTAAGTATATGATTTTAACCATCTTGAAACTTCCACATCAGCCAGCTGCCAACAAGTGACCACCAAGTAAGCCCAGTTGATGTTATATGAAGCAGGAGAACTGTCCATCCCAACCTTGCCTGAATTCCTGTGAGATATAAAAAATTAATATTGTTTTAATCCACTACACTGAGTTAACTTATTATGAAGAAATAGATTGCCAGAAAAATCACCCAAACCTTTGAAATTACAAATTTTGAGAGCCATACCACGCTCCATTTATTATCTATTCTTCCAGTTTGAGTAGCACAGTGGTGATAGAGCTCCATTCCTTTATACACAGTGTTACTATTTAATGTAAGGAACATTAAATTTAGTGACATAAAACACTCTCATTCCTTAAAAGTATTACCACATAACTCTGCTGACAATCTTGTCACCATTACACCATAAAAGATATAGGAATTTAGATTTACTTCATAGCCATTCCATGACTCATGAAACATAGAAATATTGTTGAACACAAAAGAACAAATTACACTATTACAAACAAAATTCTGTAATTTCAGTTAATTTCTCAAATTTCTAATTTCAGTTAAAATGGTTAAAAGACTAATATTTGAATTAAAATAACTTTTAAAATAACAAAATACTTTGAAAATAGAGATTATAGTCAATAATACTATATTATAAACTTCAAAATTGCTAAGAGACTACATCCTAACTGTTCTCACCACAAAAAATAAATAATCACACATGATAGAGATGTTAGCTAACACAATACTGGCAATCATACTGCAATATATATATAATCAACATATTAAACACTAATTACACTAATTTATATATAAAATTATATATAAAATAAAATGAGTTGTGCTACCTAGGCTTTTTGATATTAGAAACATTTAAAATTACCAGATAATCATCAGTATGATTTTAAGAATTGATATTTATAATATTTATATATCCTTAGCTAATAAATATTTAAAATAATTGTTATTTAAGTACATATTATCAAACTAAGAAATAAGACAAACTAAATAAAGCAAATAAGTATTTCCCAGAGTAACTGCAAGAGGTAACGATTGACTGCATGGCTGGAAGTCTGTTCTATAGTCTGAGATTCTGACTTAAATCAATGGGTTTTGCGTAAACGCAAAATGATTCTTCTTTCTGAATCCAAATTAACTCGATGAAATCAAAGCAAAATTGTTTCCAAATATTAATCCCATTCAGGGGATTCAAATTGTCATGAATTGTCGGTTTAAACTTCTTCTTAATAAAAAAATTTTCTAATGAATTATTTTATTTAAAGACATATATGCATATTATATTACATATATATATAATGCATTTATATTATATACATATATATAAAATATACACATATATTTAAAGCTATTATTCTCTGTTCAAGCAAGCAGGTACATATATACTTACACATTACATAAAAATCAGATCATTCTATACATATTAATTTCTCCTTTCTTTTCTTTTTTTTTTTTGTTTTTTTTTTTGTCTTTCTGCCTTATCTTGGGCCGCACCCGTGGCATATGGAGGTTCCCAGGCTAGGGGTCTAACAAGAGCTGTAGCTGCTGGCCTTCACCACAGCCATAGCAACATGGGATCCTAGCTGCGTCTGCAACCTACACCACAGCTCACGGTAACGCCGGATCCTTAACCCACTGAACAAGGCCAGGGATCAAACCCGCAATCTCATGGTTTCTAGTCATATTCGTTAACCACTGAGCCATGACGGGAACTCCAATTTCTCCTTTCAATTTTGTTGCATAATAGTATAAAACAGATATTCCTCCAACCTCATTGACAGATAATGATGATAGATAAATAAATAAATACAACTCATTCTTTCTAATAGTTGAGTAATATATCCTTGGTTTCTTGAATATGCAGCATAGTACTACGGTTAAGAGTAGAGTTTAGAGACCAGTCTTCCAGAAGTTTATTGATAGTATGCCAGTTCTCAGCTGTAGATACATGGAGCAATGTCAACACTGGCCAAATACATTGTATCATAAGAAACATTAAGATGCATAAGTAAAAATGTTGTAATTCTCTGATCACCATGATAAATCTAGCAATTAATTATAAAATTTTAAAATTCCTTTCCATTGGAAATTTTAAATACTTTATTAAAGTAAATAACTGAAGTAAAGATATAAACCAAAGCTACAATACTTTTAAAAAACAAAGCTTCAAACATTATATCAAAAGCCTAAACTTAAATATAAAACATACACATTTACACAAAAAAGATAGGAATATCTTTCAGAACATAGAAAGAAGAGCTCTTAGTACTGATAACAAAAAAATAATACATAAAAGAAAAATTTCATAAAAGAAATCTTATCAAGGAGTTGCCTCTATGGCAGAGTGGGTTAAGGATCCAGTGTTAATGCAGCTATGGTATTGGTCACAGCTATGGCTTGGATTTCACCCCTGGCCTAGTAACTTACACATGCTGTGGGTGTGACTGAAAAAGGAAAAAAGAAAAAAAAAAGCTTACCAAAATTAAAAGCATGTACTTTGCAAAAAAACCCCATTTAAAAAATAAGCTACAAATTGAGTTACAAATTTTCAAACCACCTATCTGACATAGAAATACTACACAGTGTGTATAAACAACTCTTAAAATCAACAATGAACAATCAAGCAATCCAATTAGAAACGAGCATAAGACATGGAGTGGCATTTTTTTGAAGAGGAGATATATATATATATGGCTAATAAGCACATGAAAGGATGTTCGAGATCATTACTATTGGGGAAATGCTTAACCACAATAACGTATCACTGTACGTCTACTACAAAAATGGCTAAAATGTGGTGGTAACATCAAATACTAGTGATAGTGTGGAGAAATTGGATCACACAACCGCTGCTGAAGGGAAACTAAATGTGCACAGCTACTCTGAAAAATAATATGACAGTTTCTTATAAAAGTAAATGTGTGCTTAACAAGAGACCCAACAATTGCACCGATATTTGTCAAAGAAAGTGAGCTGTACATAAACATTAATAGAGATTATTTCTAATAGCCCCAAACTAGAAACAACTGAAATGTTCTTCAGGAAGTGAATGATTAAACAAATTGTGGTGCTCTCATACAATGGGGTTCTACTTAGCAATATAAAAGAGCAAACTGCTAATACACACAACTTATATGGATAACAAGTGAGTTACAATGAGTGAAAAATGAACATTCTCAAAAGGTTATAGACTGTTTAATTTTATTTATATAACATCCTAGAAATGACAAAACTATAGGAAAGGAGAAAATAGTAGCGGTTGCCAAGGGTAAAGAGGGAAGAAGGAGGATTGAAAACAGGGAAGAAAGTGGCTAGGTCTATAAAATGGTAGCAAGAAGGTTCCCTGTGATAGAACTATTCTGTATCTTGAGCGTAGTAGGGACTAAAAGAAACAACACATGGAATGAAATATACACATATATCCTTCAGTATTCAAGTTTGCTTTATGCCACTTCACTTTTCCAAAAGATCTGCATTAGAGTCTGCTTTTGCTAACCAAAAGAAACATGAAGAGGATATTTGATTTTAAGAAAAAAGGCAAAAAACCTAATATACTATTTAGTGCTTGTCTTGCAGGGAGCCACTAGAGAGGCAGTGGGGAGCCCCAACAGCTGAGAATGGCACAGCCAAGCTCTTTCCCAGAAAACTACACTCAGCATCTCAGCATCAAGGTACCTTGGCAGTGAACTGTGTCTGTGAGTATCTGTGCTTTATCTCAACTTATTCTATGCATAAGTTAAGCAAGATATGTTGTAAGGTAAGTGGTTCTTTGATTTACACCATTTTGGCTTACAAAAGTTTTCACAGGAATGTGCTACTTTCAGATAGCATGGAGAAACCTTTACAACTAAACTAAACACCAACATACAAATGAGTACACATAAAACTGATGAAATCTGAACAAGTTTGGAAGATTTTATCAAAGCCAATTTCCTGGTTTTGACATTGTTGTGCATTGGAAAAATGATGCAGACATATGGGATCTTTCTATACTATTTACTGTAACTGCCTGTGAATTTACAATTATCTCAAAACATATTTTTAAGAAACTGTAATTAAAGCACTATATATCATTAAAAGTTATATAAAATAAAGAATGGAGGTGTTTTGAGTTAATTACGCTTTTATCTTGCTTCCTATTGCTGTCTTCTTGCTACATTTTACTCCTCACATACCAAGCTTACTCAGAACTAAGGCTTGATTATATGCAAACTTATTTATGACATTAAAAGGACAGAAAAGTAAGAAACATTAAATTTTTTATTATGTACTAAGCTAATACGATGAATAAACACTTGCAAAAGAGAAAATACATTTTTTGCCTTTTTTTGTCATTTTAGGGCCGCAGCCGAGGCATGTGGAGGTTCCCAGGCTAGGGGTCTAATCGGGGCTGTAGCTGCCAGCCTACACCGCAGCCACAGCAACGCAAGATCCAAGCTGCCTCTAAGACCTACACCACAGCTCACGGCAACGCCGGATCCTTAACCCACTGAGCAAGGCCAGGGATCGAACCCACAACCTCATGGTTCCTAGTTGGATTCGTTAACTGCTGCGCCACGATGAGAACTCCAGAAAATACATACATTACTTAAATTTTAAGGAACAGCTCTTAATAAACTTGTCACTTCTATTAGCTTTCATTAATTTTTTATTTTGGCTTTTTAGGACTGCACCTGCAGCATATGGAGGTTCCCAGGCTAGGGGTGTCTTTGGAGCTGTTGCTGCCGGCCTACGCCACAGCCACAGCAATGCCAGATTTGAGCCGTGTCTGCAACCTACACCACAGCTCATGGCAACACCGGATCCTTAACCCACTTGGCGAGGCCAGGGATCGAACCCGCAACCTCATGGTTCCTAGTCGGATTCATTTCCACTGCGCCACGACAGAACTCCCAGGTTTCATTAATTTCTTAAAAGCTTTATTTTGAAACTAAAACCTGAAGTTATAGAGAGCCTTTAGTAACCTTTTTAATATTTTCAAAAATCAATCCAAGTTTTTAAATGAAAAAATTCAAGAAAGTCAAACATCTATATCTAATCTCTCTTTTTACGATTTGTCATCAGTTGGGATATTTCCCAGGCTATAAATCTACTTTACTGCTACAAGCTAAATGCTAATATTCTATAAACAAACACTATAGTGGTATATTGTCCTAAATAAGGTTAAACTACATGCCTTAAATAAAACAAACAGATTGAAATTGTATCATTAAACATTTGGATCAGTTTCAATATACCTGAAATAGTCTTTATGTTTTTCTCATTATATTGTGTCATAAACTCTAATACAAAATTTTCTAGAGTTACGATACAGTCATGTTCCCAAAAACTCAAGATTCTTTTAAGGCAGAATGAGAACAGTGTATGGATCAGAAAATGAAATCCAAATCTTTATTGATTGTAACACAATTCTTTATTAAGCCAAAATTGACAAAGTTATTATGTGACAGGTTATATTAACATTGGCCTATGTGTCTTAAAGGTGATCACAGAGGTCAAATTATGTCTGTGCTTTCAAAAGTAATATGAGTCAGGTTTTTTTCTCTTTTATAGAGATAGCTCATGCTTAATGCTTAGTTTTATATTCATGGCCTCAAGTTTTAGAATACTCCAGGAAATACCTTTACATACAATTCAATAAGTATGTTATTCTCTGGAGTTCAGGCTTCAATTCATGGTTTTAAGCAGGAGATATGAGAGATCATAAGCCAAAGAGCTGAAGACTAGAAAAGAAAACCAGAAATGGTATAAAAAAAAATTATCGGAATAATACCTATGTCAATGCAGGGCAAGCAAAGCCAGTTTTTAGAGGGATGTCCTTGTACAATGCACATTATGGAGATTCCATAACTAAGATGTTAAACCCTCTAGCATGATAAGGACAAAGAGAGTAATCCAAGTATTAGGCTGCCCAGATTTCTCTGAATCCTTACTAACAACACAACAGGGGAAACTATTTTTCCCATTCAAGTTTCCTGATTTATTCATTTTCTATCAAGTCTCTCTGTTTGACAAGTAGCAGCTGAGCAGTGAAAATATGTAACCATATCATTTGCTATTTACATTGACATAACAAAAATAAAGGATAGCACACATGGAAGCTTCTCCAGTCTCAGACACCAACAGACTCAAGGTGGTGCATTACAATCGTATTTTCATATCAGACACTTGGTTAGAGGAATAAGAAAAACACTACATTTCCTCCTCAGTTCTTTTTTTCTTTTTCTTTTTCTTTTTTTTTTTTGCACCAACAGCATATGGAGGTTCCCAGGCTACGGCTCAAATCAGAGCTGTAGGTACCAGCCTACACCACAGCCACAGCAATGTGAATCCGAGCTATATCTGCGACCTACACCACAGCTCACGGCAACACTGGATCCTTAACCCACTGAGTGAGGTAAGGGATCGAACCCACCTCCTCACGGACACTAGTCGGGTCTGTTAACCTCTGAGTCACGATTTGAAGTCCCTTTTCATTTCCTTAGTTCAATTTATCTAGAACACAAAACCTAAGGCAAAAACTCAAATGATAACACTGTTAGATGTGTTGTGCAATTTCAGAGTATAAAGTGAGGGGAATAAGAAAATGAGACTAATTTTAACATTGGAGAGTAATTATAAAGTGCCGTGTTACTGAGCTGGCCATTACTAATTTCACAAGAACCAGCCCTGTACAACAATAACTAAGGCAGCTTAAATAGTCCAGGATATTGGGACAGAGAAAAGCTAAGCACTGTATGTACTGACTGCTTCCCATTTCTGTCTTCCCCTGACCCAAATCTACCTCTATGGGAAGTCAATTCCTATGTATCATGAAGTTTGCACTTACCCTTTCCAGACAGACACTGGGAACAACAGTCTCCCCAGGTTCATCAGCCAATATACAGGCGTGGAAGTCCCTCTTTGTCAGCTGGTGCTTTGTATAGGGACTTTTTGTTTATTGGCAGATGGAAGTTGAGAGTTTTGTTCAGATCTTCTATATTTATACAGATCTTATTTCTACTAGCTCTATTAATTACTTAGAGAGAAATGTTGATATATTTACCTGTACCTGTAGATTGTTCCATTTCTTTTAGTTATATCAGTTCTTTTGTGCCATATATTTGAAGCTCTTGACTAGTGCACATGAATATTTGACTGCCATGTCTTCTTGGTAAATTGAGTCCTTTTCTGTTATGAAATGTCTCTCCTCACTCCATTAATAGCCGCTTTAGGAAAGTTACCCTTTCAATTTTTAATATAGAATACTGCAGCTACTTTATGGTTATTACTTGCATAGTATATTTATTTTTATGTTTTAACTTTAACCCTTTCTGTGTCTTTACTGTTTTTGCTTCCTGTATACAGCACATAGTTCCAATCTGGTAAAATGCCTTTTAATTGGAGCATTTAGACCATTTATATTTAATGTAGTTATTGATATGGTTTCTTTAAATTTACTATTGCACTGTATGTTTATTTTTCTAATCATTTTTACTGTTCTGTATTTTCTTTGGCATTTCTTCTGATTGTCACAATAATTTTAAGTCTCTTTTCTCAGACTCACTGGACTGGACTATCTTCCCATCTTTTACGGGCTCTGAGAATCATATATCTTAAAGCTCTAAGTCATTCTTGCCCATTCATGCAGTTTCATCCTAAATATGTGCAACTTCATTTTCAGCAACAGATTCAAAGAGAATGTAGACCTTTGGAGGTCTTTCTTTGAGGAGTTTTCTTCTGTTTAGTATTCTGCCACGTAGATGCTAGGTATCTCTGCTGTCCTGGAAACTGAACTTCTGTCTGACTCAGAAAGACCACTGCATTCTATGTCAATAAATGTACTTGTCTCAGTGTCCAGAAAATGTCTTTAGACAGAAAGGCAGGTGATTACAGATGTTATGTTGTTGGTTTCCCCCACTTGGGGATCACAATCCTGTGTTACTTGTTTTCTGATATCAGAATATAATTGTTTTATACACATTGTACAGTTTTCTATTTGCTTATGATAAGACAATAAGTCTGGTTTTAATACTTTAAAAGTATTTTAAAATTATTTAAAAGAGGGAGTTCTCATTAACTATTCTGGGGCAAGAACTTATGTAATGAGTAATGTTAATAATTTTAAGATAATGATTAGGCAAGGCAGAGAAAAATGTAGTATTGAAAAAATAAAGTAACAACTGAACAGGTTTTCAAAAGAACACGACATAAGCAAAATAAATCTATTATATAATTCAAGATGCTGGTTGTTTTATGAAATTAGTGACTAGAAGGAAGCACGAATGGATTTACTGTGATGCTGGTTATATCCCTTTATTTTTTAATTTAAATTTAAGCAAATGTACTGATTATAAGAGTGTATATTTCATGCAATAGTCTGAGTTGTAAACTTTTAATATGTGAAATATATCCTATATGCATATGTGTATATATTGAAGTAAGATATATAATATGTACATATTATACTGTACAAATGACTAGGGAAAAATAAATTTAAAGGACATGTAGTGGATATGGAAGAGGATTAAAAAAAGTGATAACATTATTAGTAAGCATATTAACAATTAAATGCCTGAAAGTATTTTGAGAAAAGTAACATTAAATTGCAGTTACTAAAATAACATATTAACGGAGTTCCAGTCATGGCTCAGCAGTGGTGTAGGTTGCAGACACAGGTTGGGTCCTGCATTGCTGTGGCTGTAGTGCAGGCTGGCAGCTATAGCTCTGATTTGATAACTAGCCTGGGAACCTCCATATGCTGCAGCTGCAGCCCTAAAAACATAAAAAATATTTAATAGAAAATTCAAATATACACTGGAATTTCTTAAGAAAAAGGAAATGAAACAAGGGGGCAGTAAGTTGCTATGACAAACTATAAAACAGTCTACATACTTAAGTAAATTTTAAAAAACATGTTGGGAGTTCCAGTCGTGGCTCAGCAGAGGGAAAAAAAAAAAAATTCTACAGCTAAAATATAGAATTAAATATCACAATAGAAAAAAAGAGCCATGACTTTGATTTAGTGGTGCTGTAAACTTGGAAATAAATCCTTCTCCCTTCCACTTTCACAAACAAGTAATAGAAATAGTAACTAATTGAACACTCACATAGCTGAGAATGTTTTGTGTATGTTTCAAGTCACTGTCACTCCTATAGGTACATAATCATCCTTTACTGACTAGAGGGTAGTCTTGTCAGAAAAAACTAATTTTAAATACCTTAGATTCTTTCTCTCCAAACTTGCTTTGTTACTAGTTCTATTTAGGTGCCTCCAACATGGTTTTTATTTTATTTTATTTTATTTTTGTCTTTTTAGGGCTGCACCTGCAGCATATGGATGTTCCCAGGCTAGGGCTTGAATCAGAGCTGTAGCCACCAGTCTATGCCAGTCACAGCAATGCCAGATCTGAGCGGCATCTGCAACCTAGCACCACAGCTCATGGAAACGATGGATCCCCAACCCACTGAGCAATGCCAGGGATTGAACCCACATCCTCATGGATAATAGTCAAGTTCGTTTCTGCTGCACCACAATGGGAATCCCCTAGAAAAATAAATTTTTTTTTGGTCTTTTTGTCTTTTCTAGGGCCACATCTGAGGCATATGGAGGGTTCCCAGGCTAGGGGGTCTAATTGCAGTTGTAGCTGCTGGCCTTTGCCACAGCCATAGCAGCATGGGATCCAAGCCGTCTCTGTGACCTACACCACAGCTCACTGCAACACTGGATCCTCAACCCACTGAGCGAGGTCAGGAATCAAACCCACAACCTCATGGTTCCTAGTCGGATTCGTTAACCACTGAGCCATGATGGAAACTCCCTAGAAATCTTTATATAATAAAGATATTTACCCTTTGGTTATAAAATATGTGGTTAATAATTTTTAGGGTTTTTAAAACAAATTTGTACATATCAAGTGTAACTGTGTAGGTATAGACATGTATGATATTATAATTCTGGACTTTGATTTTAAAAATATTTTCATTGATAGTATCACACAATATTTTTAATCTAAAAAGAGTGTATATCAATAAACAATCATGCATTTCTGATCTAAATTTTATTCTCTTATGCTTTGTGATTGCCACTTCCTAGGCACCTGGATACACCACTAACAGGATCCAATTGAGGAAGTTTTTCTAGATTTAATTACACCACCTCATCAAGATAGTACAGAAACCAAATATAATTTTCATCTGCTATTTCACGGTATTACTGAAATTACAAATATATCCAGTAACTAGTTCACTAACTAGTACATGATTAAATAACTTTTTTTCTTTTCATTTTTCAAAATTTTCAACCTATGGAAGATTTGCAAGGATGGTTCAGATATTCCCCATGGACCATTCATCCAGCTTCTCCTAGAGTTAATATTTCATGTAATTATTCTGTATATATCAAAACTAAGAATGTAAAATTGGTACAATAGTACAAACTAACCTACAAACTTTATCTGCCTTTCAACAGTTTTTCCATTCAGGTTCTTTTTGTTTTAGGACCCAATCAAGGATTTCACATTGCACCACCATCAAAGCACAGTTATCCAATCTGTGACAGTTTCTTACATCTTTGTTTTTCATGACCTTCATTTCTTTCTTTTTGTTTTTCTTCCTTTCCTTTTTCATTTCTTTCTTTCAGATATTTTAATTTTAATTAGACATTTTGACTTATTTGTTATATTAAATATCTGTATGTAAAAAACAAACTAAACTTTTCTCAGGATGAGAACTAAGAATTAAATTTTAAACTCACACATTTTTACAAGATGTCATGCTTCTTTATTTTGACCATTGTCATTATATAAGCAGTCCTTTTTTTCCCCCACCCTTTTTTGCCTTTCCATTCCTTGTATTCAATTTCAGTAGCCTTAATTAGCCTAGGTTTTTGGTATGGTTATAAAAAGTACTAATGTGTCTGGTGTATTTATTGTACATAGTTTGAAACACATCTGACAGCAAGTATGTTGTAAATAAGTAGTTAATAGGAAAAAAAATGGCCAATACTGAAAAATCTAGAGAATAAGAAGTTGAAAAAAGTTCAAAGGGATAAAAGATATCCCCCAAAGCCTATTTCTAGCCTCCCCACCAAACCTAGGCAGCAGGGTTTCTGTTATGAACGGTTCTAGTTTATGGTTTATATAAAAAGACACTTTATTCACAACAAATAAGAGGATGGTTACTTTTTTTTTAAGGGCCACACCTGTAGCATATGGAAGTTCCCTGGCTAGGAGTTGAACTGGAGCTACAGCCTACACTACAGTCACAGCAATGCTGGATACTCAACCGACTGAGCAAGGTGAGGGATTGACCCACATCCTCCCGAGCACTATGTCAGGTTCTTAACCTGCTATGACATAATGAGAACTCTTTTTTAAGTCATTTTTCACACAGCATATTCACTGATGTAACCATACGTAAAATATTTTCTCTTTTTCAAAGTGTGTAAATATAAAATTCTCTAATCAATATTTTAAAAGGTGAACTTTGTATTAAAATAGGACATAGTCCTATGCATTTTAATATATATATATATGTACAAATGCAACTTTTAAATCATTTGTATCACTTTCTTATGATATTTAACATGAACTAAAAACTGTACAGCTACAGCTCCTGTTAGACCCCTAGCCTGGGAACCTCCATATGCCGCAGGTGCGGCTCTACGTAAAAACAAAAAGACATAAAAAAAAAAAAAACCCTGTAAATTGTACTGAAATAAGAGAACATACATAAGCAAGTGTATTAATATTCAGAAGTCTTGTGAAGTAAATATTAAATAATGGTCAAGAATATGTCATGAGATGTAAATTAATCAGTTGGAATTGAATTGTTATTGAGGAGAAGATACTAACTTGTCCTGGACTGCTAGATGGTTTCAAATAAAATGTTTAAACAATTCTAAAAATTCTTTATAATCTAAAATGAAAGCTTGTGTTTGAAAATGTGCAATCTTCGAAAAGATTTCTGAACCATTTTTCCCCAGAACTAAAGGATTAAGAATACTTAAAAGTCATTTATTAAAAAATAAAAATAAAATAGAGAATATTAATAAGATACATCAGAATCTGGTATAGCAATTGAACTCGTTTTACCAACCTGTAGTTTCTGTCACTGAATTCCCATAAATATAGTCTATCAATCTATGATTCATAAAGAAATACTACATTTTAAAAAATAAGAGAAAAGTATCCAGTCTATTTTTAATACTAAATTTCCAGATGTAAACAAAAAAACAAAAATGCAATGAATGAGAAGTACTATGCCAAGATTACTTTAAATGTCTACATTGTCATAAAATTATTCATGGGCTCTTAATAATATTGCTTATTTAGTCCAATTCCAATTATATCAATTAAGACACAAAGGGTAAATTAAAACACAAGTTTATAGAGTATAACATAAATAGGATTAGAACTCCAATTGGCATAGTGTCTTTCCATTATGTCATGCTTTATTTAGTATTTGACTTAAAACATATAAAATTGTGCATATAGGTTATTTCTATTATTAGTGTAAAGTATGCATGCAAGTTAAGTTCATGGGTGCAGAAACATATAGTCTGGGTTCAATTCTGTTTGTTCTACTCTATCTGTGTTATTTAAAGTAAATTAAATAATCCAGCTCTTCCCAATTTTCTCATTTGAGAAACAAAAATGACCATGATACTTAATACAATGCTCAGTTTTGGTGATTAAATTATGAAAGATGAGATGACAATTTGTTTTTTCTTTTTTAGTTTATGTGGTATATTACACTGTGTGATTAGTGGATATTTAAGAATCCTTGCATCCAGGGGATAAGTCCCACTTGCTCATGGTGTATGATTCTTTTAATATAGAGTTGGATTTGGATTGCTAATATTTTGTTGAGCATTTTTGCATCTATGTTCATCAGTGATAGTGCCCTGTCATTTTTGTTGTTGTCGTTGTATCTTTGTTTGGTTTTGTTATCAGGGTGATGGTGGCCACACATAATGAGCTTGGAAATGTTCCTTCCTCTGCAACTTTTTGGAAGAGTTTTAGAATAACAAGTGTTAACTCTTTTCTGACTGTTTGATAAAATTTACCTGTGAAGCCATCAAGTCATGGACTTTTGTTTTTTGAAAGTTTTAATATCATATTATCAATTTCAGTGTTTGTGATTGGTCTGTTCATATTTTCTCTTTCTTCCTGGTTCAGCCTTGGTAGGTTGTACCTTTGTAAGAATCTGTCCATTTCTTCTAGGTTGTCTATTTTATTGGCATGTAGTTGCTCATAGTAGTTTCTTATGACCCTTTGTATCTGTGGCATCACTGTAACTTCTCCTTTTTCATTTCTAAATTTATTGACATGAACTCTCTCACTTTTTTCCTTGATGGGTTGGGATAAGAGTTTATCAATTTTGTTGATCTTTTCAAAAAATAAATCTTTGGCTTCATATGTCTTTATCCTTTTCTTTGTCTATAATTTATTTCTGATTTTATCTTTATGATTTCTTTCCTTCTACTAATTTGGGGCTTTGTCTGTTCTTCCTTCTTAAGATGCTTTAGGTGTAAGACTACGTTGTTTATTTGAAATTTTTCTTATTTCCTAAGATAAGATTGTATTGCTATAAAGTTCCCTCTCAGAACTACTTTGGTGCGTCCAATAGGTACTTGATTGTCACATCTTTGTTGCCATCTGTCTCTAAGTATCTTTTGATTTCCTCTTAGAACCATATGATCATTTAAACAGATGAAGAAAAAAATGTTTTGACAAAATTCAACACCCATTTATCACAAAAAACTCTCCAGAAAGAGGGCATAGAGGGAATCTAGCTCAACATAAAAAGAGGCATATATGACAAACCCACAGCTAATATCATTCCAGATGGTGAAAAATTGCAGGTATTTCTCCTTGGATCAGGAACAAGACAAGGATGTTCACCATTGTTTTCCAACATAGTTTTAGAAGTCCTAGTGATGGCAATCATAGGAGGAAAATAAATAAAAGGAATGCAAACTGGAAAAGAAGAAGTAAAATTATTTCTGTTGGCAGATGACATGATATCATATCTAGAAAATCTAAAGACACTATCAGAAAACTGTTAGAGCTCATCAGTGAATTTGGTAAAGTTAGAGGACACAAAATACACAGAAATCAATTGCATTTCTATACAATAAAAACGAAAGATCAGAAAGAGAAACCCATTTACAACCACATTAAAAAGAATAAAAAACTTAGGAAACCTAAAGAGACAAAAGACCTCTACTCTGAAAACTATAGAATTCTGGTGAGAGAAATCAAAGATGACACAAACAGATGGAAAAATATACCATGCTCTTGTATTGGAAGAATCAACATTTTCACAATGGTTACACTACCCAGGGCAAGCTACAGATGTGATGCAATCCCTATCAAATTACCAATGACATTCTTTACAGAACTAGAATAAAGTATTTTTAAATTTTGTGTGAAAACACAGAAGACCCCAAATAGCCAAAGCAATACTGAAATAGAAACATGGAACTGAGGGAATCAGGCTTCCTGACTTCAGAATATACTACAAACCTGCAGCCATCAAAACAGTATGGTATTGGCACAAAAAGAGAAATATATATCAATAGAACTGCATAGAAAGCCCAGAAATAAGGCCAAGCACCTATGGTCAACTAATTTATAACAAAGGATGCAAGAACATGCAGTAGAGGAAAGATAGTCTCTTCAATAACTGGCGCTGAGAAAACTGGACAGCTACATGTAAAAGAATTGAATTAAAACATTTTCTAATACCATACACAAAAATAAGCTCAAAGTGGATTAAAGGCTTAAATGTAAGGCCAGATACTACAATTTCATTGAGAAAAATATAGGCAGAACATTCTTTGACATAAATTCAAGTGATATCTTATTTGAACCATTTCCTAGAATAATGACAATAAAAACAAAAATATACCAATGGGACCTAATTAAACTCAAAAACTTTTGCATAGCAAGTTAAACCATTAAAAAAAAAAGAAAAGATAACCCAAAGAATAGAAGAAAATTGCTGCAAACAATAACAATGAAGTCAACAAGGGCTTGAGCTCCAAAATATACAAACAACTCATCCATCTCAACAACAACAAAAAACAAACAACCTAATCAAAAAATGGGCAGAAGACATAAATAGGAATTTCTCCAAATACATACATATGGCCAATAGGCACATGAAAAAATATTCATCATCACTAATAATTAGAGAAATGAAAATCAAACTACAATGAGGCATCACTTCCCATCGGTCAGAATGGCCATCAGTAATAAGTCTACAAATAAATGCTGAAGAGGGTGTGGCAAAAGGGAACCCTTCTATACTGGTGGGGTGAATGTAAATTGGTACAACCACTATGGAAAACAATATGGAGTTTCCACAGAAACCTGAAAATAGAACTATCATACGGTCCAGCAAATTCCATTCTGGGTATATATCCAGACTAAACTACAATTCCAAAAGATACATACATGCACCCATATTTCCACTGCAGCACTATTCACAGTGACCAAGACTTGGAAGCAACCTAAACATTCATCAACAGATGAATCAATTAAGAAGATACGGTACTTATATACAATGGAATACTACTCAACCATAAAAAAGAACAAAATAATGCCACCAGTAGCAACCTGGGTGCAACTTGAGATTCTCATACTAAGTGAAGTAAGTTATAAAGAGGAAAGACAAATACCATATGATATCACTTACATGTGGAATCTAAAATATGGCACAAATGAAAGTGTCTACAAACAGAAACAGACTCAGGCATAGAGAATAGACTTGTTGCCAAATGGGAGAGGGGAGGGAGTGAGATGGACAGGGAGTTTCGGGTTGGTAGATGCAAATTATTTCATTTAGAATGGATAAGCAATGAAGTCCTATTATACAGCACCATATTCGATATCTTGGGATAGAACATGATGGAAGATAATATCAGAAAAAGAATGTATATACATGTGTGACTGTGTCACTATGATGTACAGGAGAAATTGGTACAATAATGTCAATCAACTATACTTTAACAAAAATATACATAATATTAAGATAAAGTATATTTAGCGCCCTTACCATCCCTCATAAAACAATTTAAACCTATAAAAAATAAAACAGTAGTTACAATAATGCAAATAAAAATAAGAACACCAATAATATTTTTAGTAAATATTTACTTTGATCTGGAGAAAAACTTAAAAGGAACAGAAATAATGGCAAATATACTAAATTACTCAAATTCCATAAACTGGCTCAATAATAGTACCAAAATTGATATGTTGCTAGTGTATCATATTCTAGGTAGAGTAGATATAACCTCACTCAGTACAAAAAGCAAAGCTTAATTGGCATTCAATATACATAAATAATAAACCTTATAACAAACTAATTTATAGTTACATTAAGATTCTCCAGAGAAACAAAAGCAATAGACTGTGCTGTGTGTGGGGGGGAGAGAGAGTGAGGAGAGAGGGGCAGAGAAAGAGAAGGCGATTTTAAGGAATTAGCTCATTCAGTTGTCTAGACTAGTTCCAAATCTATAGGGTAACACCAGGTAGAAGATCAGGGAAGAGTTCAAACAGCTCTAGTCAAAAGATAATCAGTGAGCAGTGGTCCCTTTTACTTGGGAACCAAGTGTTTTTTCCTAAGCCCTTCAACTGACTGGATGAAACTCACCTATATTATGGAGGGCTATCAGGTATACTAAAAGTTACTGATTTAAATGTTAATCTCATCTAAAAGTATCTTTTTCAGAAACATTTAGACTAAATACTTGAATATTATGACCTACTCAAATTAACACATAGAATAAACCACTATAATAGGTCAACCTAAAATCACTCTTCTGGAGTTTATCCCCCTTTTTTAAGAGCAAAAACTCATTCATTGCCAAATACAGGAAACTGATCTTTTCTTTCTCCTCTTCCCTTTATGTACACACATCCGCCTTGCCTCCTTCCATCCCCTTCACCCATAATATACAGAAAATCTGTAAGTTCTTTGGATGTAAAATTCTCCTCAAAGACTGCCATAAATATATTTTCATCAAGTAAATCTGAGTTTATTAAACTTACTTCAATAAGGGACAATGTCACTTTGAGTCTCAGCAGTCTCAAAAGAGACAAGTTAAGGAAAGCTATTTACAAAGTTGGGGTCTAGGTTCAAGTGCATTAGGTGGGTTCTTCAAGATGGGGAACTAGTTCGAATTGGATAAAATTTGTGTGTATCATGAATTCATGTATACTTTAGGATTTGTAGACTCAATATGGTAAGAATTTTAGTAGTCTTTGAAAGCAAATTGGTAACTGAGAAGCAGGATGTTTGTCTAGGTTAGCAAAATGTTATCTTATTTGGAGATCTGTTTGTCCAGATTAGCAAACTGCTCATATAAATTTGTTTGCAAGATCTTCCTGATACAAGCTGGCAAACAGTGAAAGTAATTATTAGTCTACAGAATTACTTTCCTGGTAAAGAAATTTCTGGAATAAACAGTTAAGTCATGTTGATACAAGTGGTCTGGAGTCTCAGTTCAGTTATGTCTCTTCTGCAGTCTTTTTTTTTTTTTTTTTGCCCCCTAGTCATCATCTACATTTCTTCTTCCTCTCCCCTGCATGCTCAAAAATGTTTATATAGAAACTTCTAACCTCCCATTCAAAACTACCTTCACAATATATTCTCTAATTTGTTTGTAAAAAAGTAAAAAATGTCAATCTTGTTCAGCAATTCTAACAGTAAAATCATTGACTGTCTTTCCAGGTCATCAAAAAGAATAAAAATCCAAACTCATCATAATAGTCCTTATTTGGCCTGATTTATTTCTTCAACAACTTCTCTAACCAAACAACTACATACAATCTTTGCTTTAGCCATAACAAACTTAGGGTTTTCCCAAACTCCCTGTTAATTTCATTGAGCTTTACTTTTGAGATCCCACTACTTTTCTCTAAAATAAAGCTTTTATCTCACCTGAATAATAATCTTTTAAAGCATACCGTAAGCACATCTTCCTCTACAAGACATTTTTTGACTAACTCTATTAACTCAATTAATTTCAGGCAGGCTTGTCTCTGGGATTTTGCTAGTTTTCCCTGTAATAAGGCCTTTTTTTTTTCTCACCTGAATAACTACTAATCCCTTAAAACCTACTATAAGCATCTCTTCCACTGTGAAACATTTTTTGATTAATGTTATCAAAGTTGATTGAACCACTGTTTTACTACTTCATCTACATCATAGGTCTTTTAGCTTTTATGTGTAATTATTTATGTTTGACATATTTATTCGATTGTATTAAACTTACAGCATCCTGAAGTGGCGGGTGGTGGGGGGTCTGTATTTCTCTCTTTGTCTTCAGTCTAGTGTATAGCTTGGCAAAGAGTAGGCACAAAATATTTGCTGGATGAATTACCAAAGAGATATTCATAAAAATGAATTTTCATTTAATAAAATGAATTGTTTTACTATTAGGCGGTCTCTAAGCCACATTTGTCAGTAATACAATAACGCAGACATATGTGAGTACATCCTATATTCTGGGTATGAAAGTAATCAAATCTATCCATTACATTCACACTTCATGGTCTATATTTTTACCATATCATATTCAGATTTACATTTCATATTGGAAAATAAACTAGAAAACATTTGTTTCAATATATTACATTATTCAGTCCTAAGGAAGAAAAATATTCTCAGCTGAAGAGGAAGATCTATACTGTCCTTTAAAGAAATAAAATCTAAATAACGAACATACTAATAAAACCTTACATGAACTCAGATATTTTGATAACCTATAGTATGCTAGAGTTCTAATTTCATGTTCATAGAATCTAAAGTACCAACCTGAATTTATAAACAATTAATCAATTTCAGAAGTAAAACTGTCACTCTTTACAGATGATACATTACTATAAAGAGAAATTCTGAAAGATGCTAACAGAAAACTACTAGAGTTCATCAACAAATTCAATACAGTTGCTTGAAACAAAATTAATATACATAAATCTGTTACATTTCTATATATTAACACTGAAATATTAGAAAAGAGAAATTAAGGGAAAATAATCCCATATATCATATCAAAAAAAAAAAGATAAAATACTGAGGAATAAACCTAAGGAAGCAAAAGACCTGTACTCTGAAAACTGTAATACACGATGAAAAAAAGGGAAGAGGACACAATAAATGGAAAGATATACCATGTTCTTGGATTGGAAGAACTGGTATAATTAAAATGACCATAATACCCCAGACAATCTACAGATTCAACACAATCCCTATCAAATAACAATTAGAACAAGAATTAGAACAAAAAATGTTTAAATTGGTATGGAGAAACAAAAGACCCCAAATAATCAGGCAATTTTAGGAAAGAAAAACAGAGCTAGAGGAAACATACTTCCTGACTTCAGGCTACAGTGCAAAGCAACAGTAATCAAAACAGTATGGAACAGGCACAAAAACAGACATACAGATTGATGGAATAGGACAGAAACCCAGAAATAAACCCAAGCTTATATGGTCAATTAATCTATGACAAAGAAGGTATACATATACAAAGGAGAAAATAAAGCCTCTACAATAAACGGTCCTGGGAAAACTGAACAGCTACAGGTTAAAGAATGAAATTATAACTTTATTTAACCACATATAAAAAATAAACTTAAAATGAATTAAAACCTAAATGTAAGACTGGATACTATAAAACTCCGCGAGGAAAACATAGGCATAACACACTTTGACATAATTGCAAAAGCCATGTTTTCTTGGATTCATCTCCTAAAGTAAAATAAAAACAAAAATAATGAAATGGGATGTAATTAAAGATCTTGCATGGCAAAGGAAACCATAAAAAAAATGAAGATACAGCCTATGGACTGGGAGAAAACATTTGCAAAGGATGCTCTGGACAAGGGATTGATCTCAAACATATACAAACATCTCACACAGCTTAATATCAAAAAAAAAAAAAATCAAAAATCAGCATAAGACCTAAGCAGACATTTCTCCAAAGAAGACATACAAATGACCAAAATGAAAAGATGCTTAACACTGCTTATTGTTAGATAAATGCAAATCAAACCATAATGAGGTATCATCTCGCACCATTAGAATGGCCATCATTAAAAGTCTATAAATAATAAATTCTGGAGAGAGTGTGGAGGAAAAGAAACCCTCCTACACTGCTGGTGGGAATATAAATTAATGTAGCCTCTGTGGAGAACAGTTTGGAGGTTCCTAATAAATCTAAAAATAGAGTTATTATATGATCCTGCAACCCCACTTCTGAGTATATATCTTGAAAAAAATACTAATTCTAAAAGATACATGCACTTCAATGTCCACAATAGCACCTCTGACAATAGACAAGACATGGCAGCAAACTCACTGTCCATGGACAGATGAATGAATAAAGACATGGGACATGGACACACACACACACACACAGAGTATTACTCAGCCATAAAAAAGAATGAAATAATGCAATCAGTCACAACATGGATGGACCTAAAAATTACCATACTAAGTGAAGTAAGATAGAAAAATACAAATATAATATGGTATCACTCATATGTGGAATATAAAAAAGATACGAATGAATAATTTACAAAATAGAAATAGTTGGTTAGCAAAGGGGATATCTGGTGAGGGGAGAGAGATAAATTAGGAGTTGGGGATTAACATATACACACTAGGTACAGAATTTATAGGCAAAAGAAAACTACTGTATAGCACAGGTAACTATATTCAATATCTTGTAATGACAAAATTGGAAAATAATCTGAAAATTACGTATGTGAACCTTGTCGTACACCTGTATGTATATATGTACATATGTATGCACATATATATGGACACATTGCTGTATGCCTAAACCTAAGACATTGTTAATTAACTATACGTCAATAAAAATTGTTGAAAAAAAGAATTCCAGACATTATAAATGTCAAGAATTTTATACTAGTAGGAAGTTCAGTGAACACCTATTAAAATTTTCTAGAGTCTCAAAAAATACTTAAGTATATTCACAATTGCTAGCGGAATTGTGATTACTTTTTATATGTTCTTCCTTTTCATAAGAACATCTAACATAAAGTTCAGTTAAAAATACTAAAAATAACAATACAATATCTCTTCCAAAATGACACATGACTAACTCCCGAGGCAATAGTACAAAAAAAATGAGTACTCTTAGTTTAGGAAAGGAAAACATAATTAAAAAAAAAAACATTCAGAGCACTAATGAAGATAGCAGGTTTGGGTTATTTTTGAGCTGGATGAAATAGCATGTTCTACCTTTCAAATTCATTACTGTTGGTTGTTAAATCATGAAAAAAATGTAAATGAAAGTTAAATCAACTTATAAAGTGGAATTGAAGATAGAGCATATCATTAAATCAGTCCAAACTTAATATAATTTTTTTAAAAAGTGTTTTAAACCATCTTTCCCACATATCCCCTGAATAGGAATGTTTGCTTTGATCACAAAAATTTAGACAATAAACTTAGTCAATACTCCATGTGCTTCTCAACACTTTCTACATACCAACCAATATTTGGTATTTAAGTAGGGATTTTTGTGATGGATGCAATGTGTTCACTAATCCTTATTCATTTTTGAGAAGTAGATTTCATTTCTGGAAGGTTTTTGCAAAGCACTCAATCTTGTTAGGCATCTGGAGAGAGTGACTCATGGGGAAACTGAAGAATATGATAGAAATATTACTAAACATTCTGTCTCACCAGGGTCAGAACTTTTTTCTGATTTTACACAATATATACCAAACAGATGGAGTGTAAAAACAAATCTGTGCTGTGGGTGGCCTTATCTTTTTAGCTAAAACAATCCACATATACCCACAAAAGATATGTATCCAATAAGTCCTCTGAAAAAAAAAGTTCAGTGATTTTTCTCAAAATATCTAATTTCTTTCTAATGTTCAATAAATTTTCAAAATAATCTAATTTCTGGAAATTTTTTGTATTAATGATTTTTATTTTTTCCATTATAACTTCTGGAAACAAACTATTGTTTTAAAAAGGAAAGACTGCATAAAAAGTCAGCCTTATTTATATTATTAAAAACATATTGTCATCTCAGTGTTCAATAACAGAATATCTAAGGAATTTATGTTTCATGAACTTGATAGACCTAGCCAATGACCAAAACAGGGTTATGCAGAAAAATGGAAAGGTGTTTACCCCATAACATTTGATGCGAGAAGTAAATATATGATTTTATATACATTGTGATTATAATCATGAAAGAAATGCATGTAATTACAGGAAAGCTAAAACTGACTATGAAAAACAGAAAATAAAGCATTATCTATTGTTGGGTTCAGTATAGTTTTTCTTTAAAAAACAGTTTATGTCGCCATAGTCTTATCTGTATTATAATCAAAACTCTACTTAATTTTTTTCTTATTTTAAAAAGCATTCGGATTAGGTCTCAGCTCCTCCATAACTTTTCTGATCTCAGCTCTTGCACCACAATGAGCTGATTTAAGCAAGTGAGTAATATGAGTGAACTGTCAATCTGTTAACACTTTGTTTTCCAATTGGACTTTGTTCACTGAGTTAGCTTGTCAAGAGCTCTAATTCATCAGAGTGTTGTGCAAAGATTAATTGTTACAAACGAAAATATTTAATATCTCAAGTAACAGTAATTCATAAAGGCAGTTATTGAAAAAGCATATCTCATATGAATTTTTAATTATAAGACTGTTAGAAAGTTCTAAGTAAGTGTTATTTATTATTCTGTTGGCCTTTTCATAATCCTCAGATACAGAAATTCAGTAACTTATTTAGTAAATGATATTTGCAAAAATGTGCAATAGGCACTAGTAAGAATGTGATATAATAATAAACTTTTGCATAAAGTTGATTTCGTATAGCATTAATAAATCAAGCCAAATTTTTGCTGTCTTTCAAACAACTTTTTTCAAAAGCGTGAAGGAAATATTCCATGAAATACTACCTTTGTCTCATATAAATGGATTATAATATAATTAAACCAATATTAGAATATATATTAGTGCTTTTAATTCTAGTATCTCCAGGGATTAATATGGCGGAACAGAAGGACTGGAGCTCAACTTCTCTCCGAAGAAATAGCAAAACTACAACCAAATGCCGAGCAACCTTCAGCCAAATGGACTGCAAACTTCCAAAAAAGATACTCTGCTCCAGAAGACACAGCAGAGACAACATCAAGAGGTAGGAGGGGTGATTACACCATAGAAGCAACCCCATACCTCCCAGGTGGGAAGCCCCACAGACTGGAAAGTAACTGCATCATAGAGACTCAGCTACAGGACTGAGAGTTCTAAACCTCACATCAAAACCCCACGCCTGGGGATCGGGCACAGGGAGAAAGAGTCCCAGGAGCATCTGTCATTACAGACCAGCGGGGCTTGTGTGCAGGAGCTCCACAGGACTGGGGGAAACAGAGACCCCACTCTTGAAAGGCACACACAGACGTTCAGGTGCACTGGGTCCCAGGGCAAAGTGGTCTCCATAGGAAGCCGGGTGGAACCTGACTGCAATTCCTGGAGGATCTCCTGGGAAAACAGGGGTGACTGTGCCTTGTTGTGGGGTAAGGGCATTGGAGGTGAACCTCTGGGGAACATTCAGCAGCCTGCATTTCTCTGGGGGTAGCCATTTCTGGGAAAATCTGGTCCCTCCCATCAGTGCTGAGAAGCCCTAGGCCAAACAACAATTCAGGTGGGATCTCAGCACCACCCATCAGTAAACAGGCTGCCTGAAGACCCCTCAGGCACACAGCCAGCCTCTAATCTCATCCAGAGACAAAACCCCATCCATCAGAGGGAGAGGAATCAACCCCATCTACCAGTGAACAGGCACCACTCCCTCCCAGCAGGAAGCCTAGAGCAAGCCCCCTCCATTCCAACTTTAGCCACAGGGGAGGCAAACACCTGAACTAAGAAAGGTTACACTTTTATTGTCTAGACAAAGGTCACCACACCAAAAACCTATAAAAATGAAAAGACAGAAAACTATAACACAGATAAGGAAGAAAGAGAACAGCTCAGAAAAACAGCTCAGTGATGAGGAGATTATCAGCCTCCCAGAAAGAGACTTTATTTAGACTGTTGCTGCTGAAGATAATGCAAGGCATTGGAAATAGACTGGAGGCAAATACTGATCATTTACAGGAATCATTGAGCAAAGAAATACAAGCTGTAAAAATTAAACAAGAAGACATGCAAAATACAATAATTGAAATAAAAAATTCATTAGAAGCAGCCAACAGTAGAATACAGGAGGCAGAAGAATGAATCAGTGAGGTGGAGGACATATTATTGGAAATCACTAATGCGGAAGGGAAAAGAGATAAAAGATTGAAAGGAAATGAGCAGAGTCTCAGAGAACTCTGGGATAATGTTAAACACACCGACATCCGTATTATTGGGGTGCCAGAGGGAGAAGAGAGAGAGAAGGGGACAGAAAAAATATTCGAGGAGATTATAGCCAAAAACTTTCCTAATATGGGAAAGGAACCACTCACTCAAGTCCAGGAAGCGCAAAGACTACCATATAACATAAACCCAAGGAGGAACACCCTGAGACTCATATTAATCAAAATGACCAAAATTAAAGACAAAGAGAAAATTTTGAAAGGAGCTAGGGAAGAGAAACAAATGACGTACTAGGGAACCCCAATAAGGTTATCAGCAGATTTTTCAGCTGAAACACTGCAGGCCAGAAGGGAGTAGCATGTTATACTAAATGTGATGAAAGGGAAAATCTTCCAACCAAGATTAGTGTATCTCATTCAGATTTGAAGGAGAGAACAAAACCTTTACAGATAAGCAAAAGCTAAGAGATTTCTGCAACACTAAACCAGCTTTACAACAAATCCTAAAGGAACTTCTCTAGGCAGAAAAGAAAAGGCCACAGCCAGAAACAAAAATACCACAGATGACAAGGACCACCAATAAAGGCATATATACAGGAAAGATACTAAATCATACATGCACAATTATGCTACCAAAATCAGAAATCATGAGAAGAGAGCACAAATGCAGGTCACTGGAGAAGCACGTGCAATTAAGAAACGAACAACTTAAAATAATCTCATTGATATGTAGACTCATATATCAGAACTTCAGGGTAACCACAAACTAAAAATCTACAATTGATACACAAACAAATAAGAAAAATCAACTCAAATACAATATTAAAGATAGCCATCTTGTGAGAGGAGACAACGAGAATAAGGGAAGATAAAAAGAGCAACAAAAACCCCAAGCAGTTAATAAAATGGCAATAAGGACATATATATCAATAATTACCTTAAATGTTAATGGACTGAATGACCCAACCAAAAGACATAGACTAGCCGAATGGATACAAAAACAAGACCCATATATACGCTGTCATCAAGAGACCCACTTCTCTTCTACAGACACATACAAATTGAAAGTGAGAGGATGGAAGAAAATATTCCATGCAAATGGGCATCAAAAGAAAGCCGGAGTAGCAATACTCCCATCAGACAAAATAGACTTTAAGACGAAGAACATTTTAAGAGACAAGGAAGGGCACTACATAATGATCAAAGGATCAATCTAAGGAGACGATTAACCATTTTAAATATCTATGCACCCAACATAGGATCACCACAATATATAAACCAACTGCTAACAACCTTAAAAGGGGAAATCAACAATAACACAACCACAGTGGGGGACTTTTAACACCTTACTTATACTAATGGATAGATCATCCAGACAGAAAATGAACAAGGAAACACAGACCCTAAACGAAGCATTAGATCAGATCAACTTAAGCGATATTTATAGGACATTCCATCCAAAAGCAACAGAATACACATTCTTCTCAAGTGTGCATGGAACATTTTCTAAGATTCATCACATCCTGGGTTACAAATCAAGCCTCAGTAACTTTAAGAAAATTGAAATCATTTCAAGCATCTTCTCTGACCACAATGCTATATGACTGGAAATCAACAAGAAAAAAATGGCCAAAAATACAAATAGGTGGAGACTAAACAACATGCTGCTAAATAACCAATTGATCACTGAAGAAATCAGAGGAAATTAAAAAATACCTAGAAGCAAATGACAAGAAAGACATGACACTCCAAAACCTCTGGGATGCAACAAAAGCAGTTCTAAGAGGAAAGCTTATAGCAATACAAGCCTACCTCAGGAAACAAGAAAAAGCTCAAATAAACAACCTAACTTTACATCTAAAGCAGCTAGAGAGGGAAGAACTGACAAGACCTAAAGTTAGTAGAAGAAAAGAAATCATAAAGATCACAGCAGAAATCAAAGAAATAGAAACAAAGAAAACCATAGAAAAAATCAATGAAACTAAAAGCTGGTTCTTTGAAAAGATCAACAAAATGGATAAATTCCTAGCCAAACTTATCAAGAAAAAAAGAGAGAGGACACAAATCAATAAAATTAGAAATTTAAAAGAAGTAACAACAGACATCACAGAAATACAAAGGATCATAAGAGACTACTATATGCAACTATATGGCAATAAAATGGAAAACCTAGAAGAAATGGACAAATTCTTAGAAAAGTACAATCTCCCAAGACTAAACCAAGATGAAATGGAAAATATGAATAGCCAAATCACAACCTCTGAAATTGAAACTGTGATTAAAAAACCTCCAACAAACTAAAGTCCAGGACCAGATGGTTTCACAGGTGAATTCTATCAAACATTTAGAGAAGAGCTAACACCTATCCTTCTGAAACTCTTCCAAAAAATGCAGAGGAAGGGACACTCCAAAACTCATTCTATGAAGCACCCATCATTCTGATACCAAATCCAGACAAAGATATCACAAAAAGAAAATTACAGGCCAATCTCACTGATGAACATAGATGCAAAAATCCTCAACAAAATACTAGCCAATCGAGTCCAACAATACATTAAAAGCATTATATACCACGATCAAGTGGGATTTATCCCAGGGATGCAAGGATTCTTCAATATCCTCAAATCAATCAGTGTGATACACCACGTTAACAAACTGAAGAATAAAAACCATATGATCCTCTCCATAGATGCAGAAAAAGCCTTTGAAAAAATCCAACACCTGTTTCTAATAAAAATCCTTCAGAAAGTGGGCATAGGGGGAACGTACCTCAACATCATAAAGGCCATCTACGACAAACCCAGAGCTCACATCATTCTCAATGGTGAAAAGCTGAAAGAATTCCCGCTGAGATCAGGAACAAGACAGGGATGTCCACTCTCACCGCTACTATTCAACATAGTTCTGGAAGTCCTAGCTACAGCAATCAGAGAAGAAAAAGAAATAAAAGGAATCCAGATTGGAAAGGAAGAAGTAAAACTATCACTATTTGCAGATGACATGATACTACACCTAGAGAATCCTAAAGACTCTACCAGAAAACTATTAGAGCTCATCAATGAATTTGGCAAAGTCGCAGGATACAAAATTAATACACAGAAATCAACTGCATTTCTATATACTAAAAATGAAAGATCAGAAAGAGAAATTAGAGAAGCAATCCCATTTACCATTGCATCAAAAAGAATCAAATACTTAGGAATAAACCTGCCTAAAGAGACAAAAGACCTGTATTTTGAAAATTATAAGGTGCTGATGAAAGAAATCAAGGATGACTTAAACAGGTGCAAAGACATTCCATGCTCTTGGATTGGAAGAGTCAATATTATCAAAATGACTATATT
>PVHT021183618.1:635214-666673 GCA_004024745.2 Catagonus wagneri | reverse complement strand
AGCAGTTAACGAACCTGACTAGCATCCATGAGGACATGGGTTCAAACCCTGGCCTTGCTCAGTGGGTTAAGGATCTGGTGTTGCCGTGAGCTGTGGTATAGGTCAAAAATGTGGCTCGGATCCCGATTTGCTGTGGCTGTGGCATAGGCTCGTGGATACAGATCCATTTGGACCTCTAGCCTGGGAACCTCCATATGCCGTGGGTGCAGCCCTAAAAAGACAAAAATGCAAAAAAAACAAAAAACAAACAACAGAAACTGTGGGAGTCCCATGATCTTCACATAACTGGTAGTAGTTCATGAATTCCATCAACATGTTATTACTGCCAAAGAGACTTTAGGGATGTAATTAAAATTACTAATCAGTTATCATAAAATAGGAAGATTATGAATTATCCAGTGGAACTAAACTAATCCCATGGATCTTTAAAAATATAGACCTTTCCCTGGCTACTAGCATAAGGCAAATGAGACTAAAAATACGAGAAGGACGCATCTCCTGTCACATATTGAAAGGTAAAGAAGCCCACATGCAGAGCATGAAAAGGAAGTGAATTCTGTCAACAACCAGTGAGTTTGGAGGTAGACTACAAGACCCAGATGAAAACTGTAACCTTGGCTGACATACTGATTTTAGCCTGATAAAACCCCAAACCGAGAATCCAGTCAAGCTTCTTTTGATTTATGATCTACAGAAATGTGATATAATAAATAAATGCTATTTTAAGCCATTACATCTTTGATAAATTGTTAATGGCAGCAATAGGAGCTAATACAGTACCTGTCCTCTTGATCCTGCATAGGGAAAATAGAAAAGCAGATAAAATTTTACAATTAAATTTAACTTCTACCTTATTTTTCTTTATAAATCTTACTCATTGTTTCATTTTCTTCCTGAAGCCATCTGAGGACAACTGGCAGTTTATAGACCCCCATCAAGGACAGTACTTTCAAGATAAGTATGCCTGCTGAAAATCAACCCCACCTAAACTTTTTCTTTGTCTGGCACACCAGAGAGAAAGGTAGGTATTGCTTCTCAGATATTTCCAGGGTCATTTCCCTTCTACATTTGGATACATTAAGAAGTACCTCAAAAGTAATGAATCTGAAATGGGATGTTAATTTTCACACAATTCTATTGCCCACACTACCAAACACACTGCTATTTTTGCCTTCTTAAAGGAGCAGTTATCCATTAAATCCTCTTTACATATATCTAATATGAAATCATGATCATGTATAATTGTCTGAAGTCATTTTTAACATCATTTTATAATCTGTAAACATATCCATATGGCTGTGTTTTCAATACAAATAAGAGAAAACCCAACTGAAACAGGCCAAAAAAAGAAAGGAGTTTAATTAATGTCACTGAAGGTCAGACTTCAGGTAAGTTCAGTTGGATCCCCGTCTCTAAATTTTTGTGACTCTCTTGAATGTTCTACCTATATTTGGTTTTCCCCAAGAATCTTCTCTCCTCATGATCTCAAGCTGACTCTCAAAAACTGAAGGTAGATTCGTTCTCATTCAAATCCAGGAAAACAAAATATTTTTTTGTCCACCAACATCAAACAAATGCCCTGAGAACTGGACTGATGAACTTCCCCAGCATAACTGTTTGGGAAATGTCCTGTACTGATCAGCTTAGGTTCAGGTCACTGCCTGTCCCTTACCCCTGTGATAGGGGCTGAGGTGTGGGAAGATTACTATTGTAAGCTTATAGAAATCAAGGCCTACCACCCAAAACAGATGACACTTCATGGAGGACATGTTTAGCAAGACTGTAATCTAGTCCAACCACTCTTGAAAATCTTTTAGGAAAAACTGAAAAATTTAGTCAGTCTTCTGACTCTTGAACTTACCATCACCCATATCAATTTTCCATTTATTTTTTGCACAGTACGTTCTTATAGACCACATTTTGTTACTATTTTATTCAATTAGTAATAAAAGCATTCAATCTAAAGTATCATTCAATATGATGGAGGATGAAGTGAGAAAAATAAATATATGTATGACTGGGTCACTTTACTGTACAGTAGAAACTGACAGAACACTACAAATCAACTATAATGGAAAAAATATAAATCTCAAAAAATTTTAAAAATAAAAATGAAATATCATTCAAAACTCTGAGCTTTCTTTAAAGTTAAATATCCTCTCCTGTGTAGCTTGCACAAGCTTTTGTCTGCAACTTTACCACAGGAAAAGAGTGTATGTGCTTGATGTCTTCTCCAAATTCTCTAAAAAGTAAGAGGAATGACCTTATTTAAACTGGTAGCAATCTTAAGCTGGGTTTGAACTCCATGGAGCTGGTATGTATTTCAACATTATTTTGTTATGTAGTATTTTCAAGCAATCCTCAGAGGATCTCAAATAGACCCCCACACCAACCTGAATTTTTTTTAAATTTGGAATACGTTTATTTTCTTCTGGTCCTCATTTTTGGCTTTTGGCTCCTTCCTCAGCCTTGAGGGGTCACATCTAGGCTTTTGTTGGTAGAGTGCCTTCAATCTTCTAGGCAGCCTAAAGAATGGAAGATAATCTCATAGAGGCACATGAGATTGGTATACTTTCCATGAGAAATAGTCATGCATATATGTATATTACAAATTCTGGGAGTTCTGCCCAACTGATCTCAGCAAAGAAGCACTCTAAAGGCTTCAAATTCAAAGTAATTCCCCAGTCTCTAGCTATCCCAAAAATTTTCAGCAGGAGTGAGACTGTCAGAAGAGCTCATCTTCAATCTACACGAGACTCATACAAGTATTCTGAGCAGCTAAAGAGAAGTCCCACCCTCACTATCTTTGAAAAGTAGATACTACCCCCAATGAAGGAGAATGGAAAGGGGCTCACAGCAATGATTTTCTCAAAGATAACCTAGTCATAAAAACCTACTTTCCTTATCTCTCTCACTCTTTTTATATCCTCAAAATGTGCCTGGAAAGGGGGTGTTCTAGCATGCTGGAGTCTTGGAACAAGTAACAGGTCATATTTTTAAAAATCTGCGTATTACAAATGATACATAGCATTGCATGCAAAAGCTATTGTACCTAGACGAAATTTCAACTTTTATGTATTATTACATTTGTGATGATTAAATTCAACAGTTCTATGATTTATTTGCTTTTAGTATTTTCACTGTAAAATATGTGGATGCCTGTTTAAAAGTACATAAAGCATTTTAGAACAGTCTTTATGAAATTTTAAAACATATTTGTTAACAGTTTAAAACCACTTCATGAAATAAAGACCAGTTTTCTTGCTGACAATTTCAATGTTTCATTATAAAGACAGTTTTAATATAACAGTATAAAATAAGCTTAGTGGAGTTGTGGCTCAGTAGTGATGAACCTGGCTGTATCCATGAGGATGCAGGTTCAATCTCTGGCCCCACTCAGCAGGTTAAGGATCTGGCTTTACATGACTGTGGCTGTGGCATAGGACAGTAGCTGCAGCTCTGTTTTGACCCCAGGCCTGGGAACTTCCATACGCCTCAGATGCAGTCCTAAAAAGATAATAACAGTAGTAATAAGATTTGTACTTATTTGGAACATATAAACTGCATTGCTAATATATTCATTTCAGCATTAAACTTGTTAACACTTTTTAATTTACATGTGCATTTTGAGAAGAATGGGGCTAGTGGTAAAAAAATCACAGACTAACACTGATTTAATTGTTATTCTTTTCTAACATTTCTAGCACAGAGTAGGTGCTCAATAAATGTTTTTTGAATACAATGACTTAAAGGAATATTTTAAAGGTATAACACATATTTCTGCCTCAACTTATGTCAACATACACTTTTTTTTCCTTCTCGTCTTTTCCATTCTTAAAACAGCCAATTAATTCTCATGTCTGTGGTTCACCAGATGAATAAAATCACTGAATTGATCATGAATATTAGTCTAAACGTATTCAACCCTATTAAACTGATACTAGACAAATTAACTCAGAATATAAATTCTGTAAAAATACAATCAAAGGAGGACAAGAAAATCATTGCTTTAAAAATGCTGAATATCTAACGTGCATTTTAATGAGATACACTTTTAGATGAAGACAATTAAGAAAGAGACTCTTAAACAGGTTGGAACTCAATAAGCCCTTCTGAAACTTTTTAAAAATGTAATTTGCTTTACAGCCAAGTTTTTCCCTGGCAGTTTTCTCTATCGGTTCTGAGCAGCGTATTCAGTGCAGTCAATGAGCCAATTCAAAGATATTTCAGGACCTAGTTTGTGCTTACGGGCAGCATTTTGGTAATCAGAACTTCCATTCTACACAAGTAGAACTTATTCGTGAGAGTATTTAAAATGACTTGAGCAGGTAGGACAATTTTCTTCTTATTTTCTGAACTGCCAAAACGTTCATCAGGTGGGGAGGGGCAACTGTATCTGCTCTGCCTCTAAATTTATCTTTTTGCTTTTCTTATAGACCTCACTGTTCTTTACATAAGTACACTGCTAATGCACATATTTCCTGAGATAGTATTTGCTTTCATTTTTATCACCACAGTTTTTAGTAATTATGCTAGCTTTGCACATGGCATCTCTTTAACAACTGTTTATAGAATTGAATTAAACTTCTGAATTGTATTACCTTAAAACAGACATGAATATATGCTAACTTCACAATTTTAAACAACAAAAATAAAGCAGTGAGGACAATAATAGGTAGTATATTATTAAGCACTTCAAACAAGCCAGCCACAATTTCAAGCCCTTTCTATGTATTAGCTCAACCTCATAACAAATCTATTAGTAGATAGATTTCTTTTCTCTTGCTTACACAGTTAGAAGTTGAAATGTATGAGCTTAAATGACTTTTTCTTGGCCATATATATATATACAGTAAAGGGTGAATTCACGATTTAAAATTAAGCATCCCAGCTTCATATAATTTGTATACGGAAATAAACAAATCTTTAAGTAGGAGGCATTTCTGCTATCATTAGAATGAAATAATTTGCAACACATCAATGCTCACCTAGACACTAACTATAAAAGCTAAGTAAAACAAATAATTTACTTAAAAGCATCAGAGAGCTGAGGAAGCAGGTAAGAGTAGAAAGGCTAAGATTCTAGAAAAGACAGATAACTGAAGGGGAAAATTCATTAATTGCAGTTGCTTTTTTTTTCCCCCCTGGATCATCTGCTAATTGTGGGCATGGGCAAAAGGCCAAAAATACAGGGTAAACCTGAACAGAGGACTGTACCTGCAAGTTTGCAATACCAGGGTACTTTCATCTGATAAAACAATATAGCTGAAATGTATGACACCTAATACACATGAATGGTGTCCCTTAGGGATATTTGACAGATTCTGATGTGTATGCATCAAGATTCTAGAAATCTAAGAAAAATCTCTGAATTGCACAACAGAATTTTCTACAGATTGGTGATGAGAAGGGGATAAAGACCCAACAGGGGAAAAGTTCTGTGTTTAAAAAACAAAGACAAAACAACAAGTAAACAAACAAAGGCCCTTGTGTAAGCGTTCAGGAGGATCACATCTTTTAAAAAGTAAAAAACAGAAGTAACAGAGCCCTGCCAAATTGTACCCTGGTTTGACTCAGCTTAGTCTTTAACTGGATTCGGAGTTCAGCTCATATTCTGCCCTATCCTAAAAGCGGAAAGTGTGAGCCCTTTCTAGAGGAAGATAATTTCATCTGTGCCCCCTAAAATTTTGCATGACCAAAGCATCTCTAGTACTCAATAAACTGTCAACAAAATTTTTTGAAAGATAAGCATAGGACAAAAAAAAATGTAGAAGAGAAAAGAGTAAATAGCTGACCTCAAACTAGTTTAGTATAACAGATTTTATTTGTATTTTGCAGATGTTTTTAATATGAATATAATTAACATGTTATACAAAATAGAGAAAAAACGGAATCTTTAAAAATGAATTAAGTAGACTTTGTAGAGTTGAAAATAGAAATTTTAAGTTGATGGTTTTATTTAACAAAAATTGAAGCAGATTAATAGAATCTATCCAAACTGAGTCACAGAGCAAAATAATAAAAAAAGACTTCTAGAAAACTGTGGCAAGGTCAAATATGAGTGTAATTGGAGTATTAGAAGGAAAGAAAATAGTATCAAGGAAAGTTATCACAAAATAGTGGCCAAAAATTTTCTGACCCTGATTAAAAAAAAAAAAAAATCAACTCAGAAATGCAAGGGCCTATACAAACTCCAATCACTATTAATACAGACACACACAACAACCCCTGACATATAATAACAAAATGGCTACAGATACAAATGTCTTTAAGCTTTACAAAATGTGTATTAGTGTGAAAAAAGCAACTGTCAGACTCAGCTCTCGAGAAGAAATATTAAAAACCAGAAAACAACAGAACTATATTTATAAAAAATAAACAAGTAGGCAGACAGGATGATAATGACAGATGCATAGATAGATAGATAGACAGAAAGAAAGAAAGAAAGAAAGGTAAGATAATGATGATAGAATGCGTTTAAAAAGCACTAAAAGATTTACTGTTTTGATACATCTCCAAGTGAATGAATTGAAATGGATCCATACAATTTCTAATCTACTCTTTTAACAACTTCATATGTATTATTTTCTAATGATTTTGAGTTGATAAAATAATGTCTGGTGTGAGTCAGTTTTACATTTTATACACACACACATATATATATAATGCATTTAACTACTTTATTTATTCTATATAATATATATATGCCACCATGATATTTTAATATATAAATAACATTTAAAAAATGTAAATGGAATTATAAAGGGAGAGATAATTTACATTGTCCTTCAGTATCTGCAGGTCCAGAACCCCCAGTGATATAAAATCAGAGGATGTTCAAGTCCCTTAAATAAAATACTGTGTAGTATTTGCACATAGCTTATACACATCCTCCTATATACATTAAATCATCTGTATAATACCCAAAACAATGTAAATTATATGTAAATAGTTGCAAATACAATGCAAATAATATGTAAATAGTTGCCAGTACACTTCAAACTCAAGTTTTGCTTTTTGGAAATTTCTGGAATTTTTTTCCCTAATAATTTATTTATTTTTTATTTTTTTTTTTGCCTTATCTGGGGCCACACCTGCGGCATATGGAGGTTCCCAGGCTAGGGGTCTAGCAGGAGCTGTAGCTGCCAGCCTTCGCCACAGCCACAGCAACGTGGGATCCGAGTACGTCCGCAACCTACACCACAGCTCACGGCAACACCAGATCCTTAACCCACTGAGCAAGGCCAGGGATCGAACCCGCAACCTCATGGTTCCCAGTCAGATTCGTTAACCACTAAGCCACAATGGGAACTCCTTCCCTAATAATTTCAATATACAGTTGGTTGAATTCACAGATGTAGAACCTTTGGATATGAAGAGCCAAATGTAGGTCTTAATAAAGGTGGAAATGTAAGGATAAGGTCATTAATAGTCATCAGAAATAACAAATACACTCCATAGTAAAACTGCAAAATTTCCTAAAAAATCTATAAATAAGTACAACTGTTTTGCCTGATGATGAAGTCAACCTATTCAAGGGTAAAGACTAAACAGGTTGTTTTTATTAGCCTCTGGCCAATTAGTTTAACAAAAGAAACAAAATTCAACTCATGGTCCCATGTTTTCTTTCTATAAAAGCGGCTTTTGGCTGTTTGGTTATAATCAATCTATGTATGATGGATTTCCCTTAAGATATATAAACATATTTTAGCTGTACTTGTAACTGAAATAAATGATTGCTGTTTTTATTTATGGAGAGTCCACTGAGACTGACTACCTATATCATATCATTAGAACTGAAGAGATATACTGCCTGAGCACAATATATAGGCATACCTCGTTTCATTGTACTTTGCTTTATTGCACTTCACAGATACAGTGTTTTCTACAAATTGAAGGTTTGTGGCAATCGTACATCAAGCAAATCTATCAGCACCATTCCAACAATATTTGCTCACTTCATGTCTTGCGTCACCTCCCAGTAATCTTCACAATATGTCAAACTCTTTCATTCTTATTATACTTGTTATGGTCATCTGTGATCAGTGATCTTTGATATTACTACTATGACTCACAAAATGCTCAGATGATAGGTAGTATTTGTTAGTAATAAAGTACTTAATTAGATATATACACTGTTTTTTTAGGAAACAATATTATTGCATACTTAATAGACTAGAATATAGAGTAAAGTTAAATTTTAAATGCACACAGGAATAAAAACATTTGTATGGCTTGCTTTACTCTGATATTAGTTTTTCTGTGGCCTGGAACCAAACTTGCAACAGCTCTAAGGTATGCCTGTACATGTGTTTTAAAACATCGAGTTATACATTTTAAATCTATACAAATTTGATTTGCCCTTTATACCTCAAAAAGCTGGGAAAAAAGATATCCTAAAACTATTTGAGATTTATCAAAAAAATAAAACTGGAATTGCCATATGATTCAGCAGTTCCACTCCTGGGTATTTATTAAAAACAAAAACAAACAAACAAAAAAAAACAGGAGTTCCCATCATGGCTCAGCAGAAATGAATCCAACTAGGAACCATGAGATTGCGGGTTCAATCCCTGGCCTCGCTCAGTGGGTTAAGGATCTGGCATTGCTGTGAGTTGTGGTGTAGGTTGCAGATGCAACTCAGATCTGGACTTGCTGTGGCTATGGCATAGGCCAGTGACTGTAGCTCTGATTAGACCCCTAGCCTGGGACCCTCCTTATGCCATGAGTGCAGCCCTAAAAAGAAATCCCCAAATTTGAAAAGGTACATGCATATCAATGTTCATAGTAGCGTTATTTACAACTGCCAGGATATGGAAGCAACTTAAGTGTCCTCAACAAATGAATGGATAAAGGTCACACACACACACACACACACACACACACACACACAAATTAAATACTATTTATCCATAAAAATGAATGAAATTTTTCTATTTGCAACCGCACAGTAATACTTGGACAGTATTACGCTAAGTGAAACAGAATAAGACAAATATTATATGATGTCATTTATATATGGAATCTAAATAACAAAAATAAACTAGTGAATATAACAAAAGGAAACATACACATAGAGAACAAACTAGTGGTTACCAGTAGGGAGGAGAAAGGGGTGTGAACTGAAGTTCAGTACTTGCCATCAGCCTCTACATGGATTACATCATGAGCTATTGCAGCTGCTGATCTCAGCACCCCCTGAGTGGAGCTTATGGTGGAGATCAGGAGTGAGGCACTCTGCTCTGGGAAAACTGGAAAAACAGGTCTTTAAACAGTTACATATTTTTAGGAGAAGATTTTATGAGCCTAATTCTTGCACCTCCTCATATCTAGAAAGACACTGAATTCCTTCTTGATGACTGATGTCTGCAACAAGTAGCAATCTTCACAAGACCAGCAGCAAACTTCAGTGAAATGTGTGCTGGCTGCATGCACTTCCGCTTTTAACTTTATCACATATATCCTGATATCCCCCCTTTCCTCTTTGGGGCAGTATTCAGAGCTGTCTGAAATACCTCTGCCTGGGCTAGTCTTTAAAAAAAAATATATATATGTCACAGTCATCTGTCAGTGCAGCTACTCTCAAGGGTGAGCCTGTGAGCCCTGAGGGAACTCAGGGAAGGAAACAAAGAGTACTGCCCCCCTAGTTGAGATGTATATCAAAGCAGTGATTCCAGTAAACCCAGACCTTTGCATCTTCCCATAGAAATGTACTGAATTCCTTAACCTGAGAGATCTGGTTTTCTGTAATCTTTCTTTCCTGCTACCTGCCTATAGAGCCTAACTTCCCCCACTCGCTCCTCAGAGCAGGTTTTCTCAGGGCTACCTGAGATGCTGTCCAGGCTTAAGTCCTAATTTTGATCCAAATAAAATCTAACTCTCAACTTTCGGGTTGTACAATTTTTTTAGGTCAGTGGGTTTAAGAGAAGGGAATGGAATTAACAAATACAAACTACTATTATATGAAACAAATAAGGTATAAGGATATATACTGTAACACAAAGAATGTAGCTATATTTTATAATAACTATAAATGGAATATAAGCTTTAAATATTGCAAATAACTATGCTGTACACTTGAAACTTAAAAGTTAGCTATACCCCATCAACCATACCTCAATACACAACATAAAATTTGGAAGTACGTTATTACAGTGAATTGGTTACATAGCTGACAGAAAATCTGAGAAGCTAATTAAAACCAGTAATTAAATTTAAATTAAACAGGTCAAAGAGAGTAAGCTGCTAACTCCTAAACTAGAGGAGCAAGAGGAGGTAAGGTTACATAAGTAGAGAGGCTAGTGTCATGAACAGCATCTGGATATAATGAACATATTCTCTATGTGCTATAGCCATACAGGAAATGTAATCTTTTCCAGAGAGGACAAAGGAAGCAAGGAGATCGGGAGACATTACCACGACCTCTAACCGATGCATCCTAATACCCAAAGAGCCTGAAGTAATATGTCATAGGATTTTGGGAATGCAGCCTCCATATGTTATATTCAAAATAATAACACGAAGAATATATGTATGCACCAAACGTATCAGAACAGAGTGAGGTGAAGATGAACTTAATGTGAAAATAGTCTAAAGACCTTCAGGTTGCCCAAGGAAAAATGCTTGAATTCTTCACTGAGCACCTGGACAAAATTCATTTAATGACATCTGATCACAAGGGCTATAAAGTGACATATTTCTCTAAGTATATCAATTAATGCTGAGGTCCATAAAATAGTTGAAAACAAAACAAGCAGTCATTCACACTAATACTGGTTAGGCAACAGATGGTGTCTGAAAGTATTGTCTTTCACTGAGTTAATTTGCTGGGCATCAAACTCCACACTTGGCAGAGGAAGATAAATACCGTATGGTATTACATATATGTGGAAACCAAAAAGTCACACACAAAGAAATAGAAAGTAGAATGGAGGTTATCAGGGACAGTAAGGTGAGGAAATGGGGAGATGATGGCTAAAGGAAACAAATCTTGGCCTATAAGATGAATATAGTTCTGGTAATCTAATGTACAACATCATGAATATAAGTAATAAAACTGTATTATACACTTCAAATTTGCTGAGAAGACATCTCAAGTGTTCAAATCACACACACACAAAATGGTAACTATGTGAATGATGGATGTGCTAATTAACTTAATTGTGGTAATCATGTCACTACATATACATACACCAAATTATGATATATACCTTAAATATATATAATTTTACTTGTCAATAACACTTCCATAAAGCTGGGGAAAAAATTTTCTCTGATGCTTTTGACCAAAATACAATTTATAACTTCAAATTTATTTTACAGTGAGGCAAGTAATTAATTACTGAATTTAAAGTCAACTGGAGGCAGCTAACTATAATATTATTAACTGAACCTCAAAGTTTTTAATGACCTATATGTAAGGCACAAGGGACCTTACTTTTGAACACAGAATGTATGAGATAAACTGACCTTACCCAAGTGTCTGGAACTAAACAAAACTTACAAGAAAACAAATAAACACAAACACAAACTAGATGGTTGGCAGACAGTAGCCTCACACCGAAAAACAGTTGAGACTTGGACTGATTCTAAATCTCTCATCAATCACATTTAGTTTTTCTTTTTACTAGAATGAATTAGGTAACATTAGCTTGCAGGACACAGCAATACATAAAGTCCTGTATGCAGATGACACAATATCGAGAGTGAGCTTTAAGAAATTTACATTATAAAGTAAACAAAGCTCATCTAAATGATTAGCTGTATTCTCTAGCTACTGCAGAAAATATAAAGTAGATTTATTAAGTGATTCATTCTATTAAATGAATGAATTGATTCAGTGATTCTGTATGATAAAATTCATTATGTAGAACCTCCCTACACATCTGAATCTGGGGACACCCCTCTTGCCTAGTCAGGAAAGAGATCTAGCTTCAGATTTTTCTTCATTAAAAGCCCAGTAATCCCCACACATGCAGGGGACAGTAAATCCTAAACAGATATATCATTCCAAGCCAACTGTTTATTGGAGCTCGGTTTATGAAATTCAATTCCTAATTATAATTTATAATGCAAGATAGTGTATGTATTTCTTACACATAACATGCACATGGCTGGCCTGAATACGCTTAACTCTGTGTCAAGCTGTACCTTTTTCTTTCTCATCTTCTTACCTAATTTACATTCCATAGTCAACTTTTAAAAACATTTTATTGGGGTAGAGTTGATTTACAATATTTGTATTAGGGTCAGGTTTACTGCAAAGTGAATCTGTTATACATATACATATATACATTCTTTTTCCTCATATAGTTTATTACAGAACATTGAGTAGATCCCCCTGTGCTACATAGTAGGTCCTTGTTATCTATTTTATATATAGCAGTGTATGTGTGTTAATCCTATCCTCCTAACTTATCCCCCCACCCACAGTTTCCTCTTTGGTAACCCTAAATTTGATTTTAAAATTTCTGAGTTCATTTCTGTCTTATAAGTTATTTTGTGTCACTTCATTAGATTCCACATAGATGTGATATCATGTATTTGTCTTTCTCTGAATTACATCACTTAATATGATAATCTCCAGATACACCCAAATGGCAAATGGCATTCTTTCATTCATTTTATGGCTAAGTAATAGTTGATTGTATACATGTACATTTTTATTCATTCTTCTGTTGATGGACATTTAATCAATTCATCTATGCCAAAGGAGGCAAGAATATACAATGGAAAGACAAATCGCTTCAATAAGTGGTGCTGAGAAAACTGGACAGCTACATGTAAAAAAATGAAATTAGAACATTCTTAAATACCATACACAAAAATAAACTCTAGATGGATTAAAGACCGAAACATAAGGCTTGATACTATAAAACTCCTAGAGGAAGATATAGGCAGAACACTCTCTGACATAAATTTCAGCACTGTCTTTTTGGATACACCTCCCAAAGTAATGAAATAAAAAGAAAAATAAACAAATGAGACCTAATTAAAATTAAAAGCTTCTGCACAGCAAAGGAAACCATAAAAAAATACATAAAAAGGCAACTCACAGAATGGGAGAAAATCTTTGCAAATGAAGTAACTGACAAGGCATTCATTTCCAAAATAAACATCTCAAGAAGTTTTACACATTTAAAAAAATCCAAAACAAAAAAAAAACAAAACTAAACAAAAAACAGCTAAGAAGATCTAAATAGACATTTCTCCAAAGAAGAGAGATGGCTATAAAGCACATAAAAAGACGCTCAACATCGCTAATTAGCATTAGGGAAATGCAAGTCAAAACTACAGTGATGTATCACCTCACACCAGTCAGAATGGCCATCATCAAAAACTCTATAAGCAAAAACAAGGGGATGGTATGGAGACAAGAGAACCCTCCTACACTGTCGATGGGAATGTAAATTGGTACAAGCACTGTGTAAAACAATATGGAGGTTCCTTAAAAACTAAATACAGAACTAACATATGACCCAGAAATCCCACTCCTGGACGTATATCTGGAGAAAACCATAATTAGAAAAGATACATGAACCCCAATGTTCATAGCAGCATTATTTACAATAGCCAAGGCATGGAAACAATCTAAATGTTCACAGTCAACTTTGTCGATGATCTGTTTTTTGCGTTTTCCTTTTTCCCCTTGTATTTCTCTCCCTCTAGTTATTCTATTGATATTACACCCTGGGTGTCCTTTTGCATGTCTACACTGGCTTAAGCAAAACACAATGGCTTTGACTGGTCTAACTTTGACTAGTCTCTCCTTAAAGTTATGGCAACTAATGTAGCTCAGGTGGATCTTTAATGGTGTCCAGCAATCATTCTTTCTCATTCTTTCATATCAGATGTAACCATGTAATTTCTTCCTTCTACCTTTGAAAGCTCCAATTACTCCTCAACATAAATGCTCAGATTTTGACCTGCCTCCTACTTTTCTGAGAAAAAAGAAGCAAAGCTGAACTTCAAAAGGCTTGCACTCTCATATATACCTACACACTCTGCCTTTCTGTAGTGAACTACCCATGCTTCTACCTATTGTCAATATTTCTAAGTGCTGATTTCAGTTTTGAAACTATAAAACAGAGGAATTGCCTCACGTTCTTATTCTATCATCAACCTAAGTATATTCAGTTATTCTATTTAAAGTATAATTGCCTAAGATATCATGTATCAGAAGAAAGCCATATTTTTGTTGCATTTTATCACTTTTAAGTACTTTAGAATAATCACTTTAAAAATTCACTTTAATTTTGAATAAAGGAAAAAATAATAAAATTACAATATTCTATAAACAGAAGTAGGACTTAATGCAAATACAGAACCCCAGTTTCTGAACCTATCTTAGGAAAAAATAATATAACTCTAACGATGTTTGTCTGCTTACATGGAACCCTAAGATGGATCCCAAGGTGGTTTCTAAATATATCTAAGAGAGAGGAAAATATCTATAAGCACCCTTGAATGGCTTAGGGTTATAAGCCTCCCCTCTATCCATCCAAATTTTTCACTAATAAAAATGTCATCAGATGGGAAATACATTTTTTAAGATTCACAAAGAAAAACTTTTAAGTATTCAATAGAAATATAATAAAATAAGAGTACACTTCCATACCTCAATCAATCCTTTTCTGAATGGCATATAATCCGAATTCACTTTTAGACCCAAGCAGTGCTATTGTGATTTCAACTTAACATCTTTTTGCTTTTAGGAAATAAGCATTTGGGAGTCATGCAAAATCAAACTCTCTGTCCATGAAATTCTTCAGAGTTTATCTTGCATGAGAAAATAGGAAATGTTCTATAAATATTCATAACCTGGCAGTTACCCATAGATGAGCTATACTGGAGGTATGAAAATAAAAGCTCATAGAAAAGTTCAACCTGATTATTTGAAAAGTGAGGCAGGAACTTTTCGCAGGGCTCATGCATGATCAATGTGTTTATTCTATTTTAAATAGCCCCTTTTATTTTGTTGTTTTCTATGTTTTATCCAGTAATAATATAAAATGCTTTCATATAATAGGTGTTTATCCTTCCACTTGCACTGTACTATATTGGTCCTCCTGTTTAAGGTTGTCATAAATAGGACAATATTTTTTATATATCCTGTCAATACTTAGCAATACTTCCACATTCTTATTTATCATTCTCACGTCTTTATGTGATGTCTGGCAATTTTCTACTTTCACATAATTTTCTGATTTGTTTATTATGAATTTACCAAAATCAAGGTTTTGTTATTTATCAAATGAGTAACCATTTTATATAGAGGGGAAAATAATTCAGAAACTGAATTTATAACTTTTTTAAATATATGGAAACCATGTGATTGAGAGAACACCACTTTTGTGAAAAGGACATGACACATATTGCCATAATTATTATATCTAGAGTACTGTAGGATTTCCGAGTTCATTTCTACTGACTCAAGGAAAATTAATGCAAGTATTACAAATAAATGTTGCAATTCTTCGATTAAACTGAGCAGTATAAAAAGGTTCTTAATAAGAAAAATGTTTTAAATGTGGAGAAGCTAGATCTAACTTAAAACATATGCATAATAACATATATTAAGTCATTTTAAATATGCAAAATAAAATATGTCATCAACATATGTCCTTTTTACTGTAACAAGGGTATTCTGAAAATAATATGTTTGGTATTGTTATTTATAATTATCACAATCTGAAATTATTCTTATAACTTCTATTAATAAAAGAGTTGGAATTTTGTTGCACAAGAAATAATTTTCTCTGGCAGGAAATTTTTTAAATCAGTATGCATACCTCATGCTAATAAACCAATTTAGTAATGCTTTGGAGTGGAATGTTTGAAAAATTAGACTATTATGCCTCACTAAACTTTTAGGAAAAGAAAGAGACCATGTCTATATTAAAGTGGTTGAAATGAATCATATCAATTCTTTGGTTATTTTTCATGACTGTACATCTTAATATGACCCAGAAGCATCAGATCAATTTTGCACATTTCAAGACTGTTTCTAGCGTATCAGACCACTTAAATAGTTATTCCATATTCAATCTAGTCACATCATACAAAGTTAGTAATAATCCCATATCTCTAGCATATTTTTAATTGCAGAAAAATTTCCATATGGACACGAGTGTGCAATTCAAGTGTATATGAATATACACTACATATATAGTGATGTAACAACTCTTTCCTACCAAGATGTAGATGATTTACATCACCCTTAAAATGTTCTTGTGCTTTTCAGTCAAACTCAAGCCCCATTAATTCTCTTCTCAGTTGTATCACCATAGATTAATTTTGCCAGTTTTTGAACTTCATAAAAATTATATATCATATGTACTTTATTCTCTCTGGTTATTCTCATTCAATAAAAATGTTTTAAAATAAACAAAATTGAAAGATATACTATCAGTTTACTCCTTTGTGTTTGTGCAGTGAAGAATTAAACTCAGGGAGTTCCCTTCGTGGCTCAGTGGAAGTGAAATCTGACTGGCATCCATGAGGACGCAGGTTTAACCCCCTGGCCTTGCTCAGTGGGTTAAGGATCCGGCATTGCAGTGACCTGTGGTGCAGGTCACAGACGTGGCTCAGATCCAGTGTTGCTGTGGCTGTGGTGTAGCCAGCAGCTACAGCTCTGATTCGACCCCTAGCCTGAGAACCTCCATATGCCACAGGTACAGACCTAAAAAGACAAAAAAAAAATAAAAGAATTAAAATCTGGTCTTTGCCCTCACTCCTGAGAGATGATGCCTAGGTCCTTAGAATGTCACATAAGCCAGGATACCTTTGTTTTTATAGGAGCTTGACAACAGTATTAATACTGGGAGCTTTGAATCATGCAGTATCAATTCTTCCTCCAGAATGGCTGAGGGACAAATACATCAGCCAAACCTTTGGAATGGCTAACGATGGGCAGAATGTTATCAAACTGCAATAAAAGTTCTGAACACCAAGGCTTGGAGGAATTTCCCTAGTTGATACACACGTGTTTTATCACACATCACAACATTAAAGACCCATTCTGCATGAGGCTTATTCTTAACTAGATTACCACTCATTCTACATAGTGACATTTTGGCTATAAACTCTAATGGGATTTCTTTCCCTTCACTTCAATTTATTCCTTAGTCATAAGTAAATCTTTGGTGTTAAAGACAAATAGTCAGTTTATTGTGGAGACAACTCTGTTGTCACCTTTATCCCCAAATTTGTACCTAGGCCCTAACACATCTTCTCTAGAAACTCTCCACATCACTCTTCCCCAGTCATTTCCTTATTTAGTGAATGTCTTATTTCAGTATTGCTTGACCTCAATTTAAGAATGTATCCTATTCTTTTGCATCTGAATTGAGAATTCTCTTTTATCCAATGTTTTTATATCAAGATATTATCTATTCACCCTCATATTCCTTAAAATAATAACCTAGATTCATGTCTTCTAATTCTTCTGGGAGTACTCATACCTCCATCTTTCCGAAATATCCTTTCTACTCAACATCTTTTTCGTATCAGTAATGACCAATTGTTCACAAATAAAATGTCCTTGTTTTGGCTTTTATTGTTCATAATGACATTGAAATATGATACAATTAACATAATTTATCTTTTATATATCCATAAATTATCCTCAAGGGTTTCAAAAAGGACAGAAATAGAAGGGATAGAGGAGTAACTATATGGCATCCTATAGGGTCAAATAAATAACAAGAATGAAAATCTTCTGCTTTTCTTAAAGTTTGGTGCTCTTATGAATTTTATTATCATAACTCTTATTTGTTTAACTCTTTTTATCTTCTGAGTGTATATCTTTTCTGTGCTAACCTTAAAAAATCATTAGGCAGGTTTGCTGCTGCTAAATACCAAAATTCTATGTATATTCTTACAAACCCCTCTCCACTCTGCTGCATGTATCAGAAGGCTGACTTATTTGATATACATTAATGAACTCTCTTACTCTAAAGTTTATCGTTATTTTCGGCCAATGAAGATCATTAACAGAAGGTCAAGGAAAAGAAGAAAGTAAAACTCCATTATGTATTCTACTGTCTTTCCTCCAGGTTGGCAGCATACCTAGACAAAACATCATAGCTTTTATCTGTTGGTCCTCTTTACTCTGAATTTTGGGAGCAATTTCTTGTTCTTTAGAGTTAGATCCATGAGTATATTCCAGCTATTATTAATCCTGGGGTCAGTATCTCTTCTGTTTTCCATAAACATTTTATTAAACTCTTCTCAAATTACCCAGTTATAGTATCTATTTCCTCCTAGGGCACTAATAGATATATTTCAGAATTTTAATTTTCAGTAATTTTGTGGGGCTGTTTTCTGTGTCTACCCTTGAATTATATTCAAATTCTCACTTCTCTTTACATCATCTCTGGACCATTAAATGGCTCTTAGTCACCTGAGCACCTTGACATAAGTAGTAGAAATGAGCCAATGACAGAAAATGCCCTCTGTTCTCATCTTAATCTCCATTTATATTCACTTCACTATCCTTACACTTACCTGGCTCTGATATTTCTGAGTCATACTTTTGCATAGTGTTTTTGCTTTGGACCACACACAAACATTTCAGTGTTTAAGAAAAACAATTTCTCCCTTGGGATTCCACTGACAGTTCTAGTTTTTGCCACCTTGCCTCTATATAAATAACAGAGTTTAGTTAGATTTAATAATCAGCCCTCTTCTCACATATGTACTCTCTCGGTAATTATATTCATTTACACAAAATTATCATCTCTTTGGATAACTTTCAAGTATATGGGGTATATTTAATTTTTCCTTTGATTATTTCTCTAATTTTTAATTTCCTCACCTATCTATATATAAGGAATTAATTATACAAATAATATTTCATGTAAATAACATAGTTCCAGCCTTGGTATAAAACAAGCATTTAATTCATGGTAGCTATTAGCAGTAGGTTTATAAAAAACATTCAATGAGTAGCTAAACTCCACCATACTCAAAACTGAATCCACTGTCATCTTCTGCAAACTTCCTCTTCCTGAGTAGTGAGCATTGAATAAACTGGACTGGCAATCAAGCAGAAATAATGGTCTTTGACTTTGACTTCACTGAAGGGAATATAGTTGGATTAACTTCTACACTCTTCTTTACAAAGATCTTTAGATGCTTTGTATAAATAAAATAGATCTGGTATCTCCCTTCCATCTGGTGGGGTCGCAGATAATTTTCCTTATTATTCAGAAAGAATTGCGTAAATTGAGCTGGAGAAGAAGATAAAGGTGAAAATTGTAGCAGAACCATGAGCATAATTATAAATAATTTGTAGTCTGCCACTTGAACTATTAGTAAAACGCTCTGGTAGCATCAACTCCACCATGTTTTCCCTCCAGATGGAGATATTTATAACCACTCAGTGACTTCCAAGTTTGCATTGAACTTGATTGTTCAGTATTTCTAGACCATTGCTTGGTAAGGAGAGCAAAGAGAGAGGCTATAACTAAACCATGTCTAGGAAAATTCAAGTTTTCATCTTACATCAGAATGATTTAACAGACGTCATCTATTCCATTATGGGTCTCTGTCCTGATAATTCCAGACCTAAGACCCTGGTCCACCATGTAACAAGGGCTACCTTTGGAGATGGACCCTGAAGATAGCCCCACTTTTTGTGACTGGTCTACCAAGAGTATGTTATCTCAGTTTTCAACTAAAGCGAGTTAGTCCTAGGTGTGGTCCTAGGAAGTAGACTCTAAAATGGGATTTTGAAGCGGAATCACCAACTAATTGGCAGAAAACTGCTATCTCTGGTAGGAAATAGAGTACTGACAGCTCTAGGCAAAAATTCTAGTGGTGCCATGGTTATACATTTCCCAGATATAGAATAATATTAGTAAATGAATACATCACGTATTTGAGAGATTAGAGAAAATACTATTTATACAGGACAATGAATGCACTGGCAGAAAACAATCAAAGTCTAAGGGTAATTAATAATTTATACTGAAGTATAAAAACTAGAGGACTTTCCTGTCAGTATATAAAGAGAACCTCTTATCCTGGAGCTAAGCAATAGATAAAGTTGAGGTCAAGGCACAGAATGCCATATAAGGGTAGCAGAGTTTAGGGAAGGGTTTAATTCTCAATTTTAGCCCTAATTGGGAAGAAGATAAAATGAGACTTGGGATATATAGAGCTGGCTCAATGCACTTGAAAATCTGCAGATGTGACCCAATTTCCAATGCTTGTTTAAAAAGCAATCCAAAGGTCTCTTCCTTGCAAGACAAAACACGCACTCCTGAGGATATACCCCTTCCCTCCTTCTTGATCATTATCCAGTAACTATGGTTGAACCACACCATTTCCAAGGGAGTGCTGAGATCCCCATGACGAAAGGGGGAGGGGAGAACAGGAGAACAGGAGTGGAGGACTCAGCCAATATGTTCAAAAGCAGCATCTTGGTGCATGCTTAAGAAAGAGAATTCTGAAAATGATGAATCTAGAGGAAAGGGACAGAAAGTTGAATAAAGTATTGTTTATCAATACAGGAACACTCATTCATGATGCAGTATTTAACTCTGCAGTGAGCACCTCAAAAAATGAACTTAATATGCTGCCGCCACGTTGGACCTTGGAAGCTGGAAGCTTGTTCAAAGGGATGTCCCACCTTAAATGAGGCAGAAATGCTGGAATAGCCGTGGCCGATTGTAGAGACAAGGATCAAAAGCCACAAAGAAGTTTGTATGCTAGAGTGTATATACCATATAACACCAGAAAATGTCAGCCAATTAACTTCTGTGGGAAGCCCTAGCATATACTATTTTCCAAAGCAATAAGGCTCTCCCCTGTAGACAATAACATATCTGAAGGATATGCTATTATTGAACTGGGAATACTGATAGCAATAGCATGACAGAATCTTGAACTGACAGAGACCAAGTGGTAAACACTCAGCTTTCACAGAAAGATGGGTACAATGACTATAAACTGTGGAAATATTTGAAGGCAGAAGGCAGCCCTAACTTCAGAGACCTATGGTGACAATTAATAGAGCATAGTTCAAGATCAATGGGTAGCAAAAAATACATCACTATTACAATATAACAAAAAGAAGTCAAAGATGAATAATTGTGATTTTAAAGGAAATTAACTCAATAAAGAGTCAATGGAATTATCATACACCACTGTATTCCTCTTACTATAAAAAGATGATGAATAGTAGTAGACGGCAAAGGTCTACTCCAAGCTTAACCACATAGTAACTCCAACTGAAGATGTTATGGCAGATATAGAACCTACTTAAAAAAATTGAACAAAGACTCAGGTACACATTATAGGGTTACTGATATGGGAAATTATTTATTTTTCACCTCTCAAGAAGGAGAAGCAGAAGCACTTCACAATTACATGGGATAGAAAATGTATACAATATAATCTTTCTCCAGGATAAGTTAACCCTTCTGCCATCTGTTATAATATAGTCCAAAGAGACCTAGACCATCTCAACATTCTGTAGAATGTAACCTTGCCCCAATATCCATTTTATCAATGACAGAGTATTGACTGTATCAAATAAACTGGAAATAACAAATAAATTGGAAGCCTTAGTAAAACACATGTACTCTAGAGGAAGAGAGACAACGCTATTACATTTCTAAGGCTTGCTGCATCAGTGGAGTATGAGGGAATTCAGCTATCCTCAGGATGCTGGGATATGGCCTCCAGCTTAAAGGATATATCATTGCATCTCAAATAGGCTGGTGCTTAAGGAGGAAGCACAACACTTGACAGGCTTCTTTGGGTTCTGAATGCAGCCTATTCATGCTTGATGATACTTCTCCAACCATATACTGAGGGATGAGAAAAGCTGTTTTATTTATTTATTTATTTATTTTGTCTTTTTGCCTTTTTTATGTAGAGCCGCACCCGCGGCATATGGAGGTTCCCAGGCTAGGGGTCTAACAGGAGCTGTAGCTGCCAGCCTTTGCCACAGCCACAGCCACAGCAACGCGGGATCCGAGCCGCGTTTGCAACCTTCACCACAGCTCATGGCAACGCCGGATCCAGGGATCGAACCCGCAACCTGATGGTTCTTAGTCGGATTCGTTAACCACTGAGCCACGAAGGGAAATCCCGAGAAAAGCTGTTTTATAAAAATTAATAAACAGAAACCTCAATTAAATAGCGCTGGGAGACTAAAAGGGGACAATCTCACCCCCTGTGATATAGCAGAGCCCAAAGGAAGAAGAAAGACTCCTCTTGTTCCTTGACAAGGTCTCAACCAAGAGCAATGAACTCTGTTTATTCTGGTCCCCTTAACTCCCTTTTCCTTTCTATAAAAGCTTCCTCTTTCCGTTGCCATGCAGGGACTTGCACATGGTTCATGTGGTTGTAGACTGAGAATTGCAATTTTCTACTGATTCCAAAAAAAACTCCTCTCTGGTAGAGAAATAACTGGCAGTCTGTTTGCTTCAGGTCAGCAGTTCCAGAGCATGCATGAATTCTGCTGCGGGTCTAGGCCATGGAAATCCTGCCAGTTGGGTCATGTGACTTGGCAGGAATTATGGCACTAAGGGTATACCTCTGATGGAAAAAGGTGCTGTTTGGAGTTTATGGCATGTGCCAGTAGGAGAATCAATCACAACTTAAGTAAAAACCTAAGTTCTTACAATGGCTTACGAAGTTTTGCATTATCTGTCCTCTGTCCTTTCTTTGACCTCATCTTCTGTTATTCCCCGAGTGCTCTTCATTCCAGTCAATGGGCTCTGTGCTATTCCAGAACTGCTTCCAAAACAGGGCGTTTGCTAATTTCCCTGCTGCCTGGAAGGCTATTCTCCCAGATGTTTGCATGACTAATTCCCTGACTTCCTTTAAATATTGCTCCAAGTCACCTTGTTAATAAGGTCCATCTTGTATTGCAACCTGCACTGTTGCTCCAACAGTCCTCACATGCAATATTCTCAATGTCTACTACCCTTCATTATTTTTCATTTTACTATATTCTCAATATTTTACCTATTTTAGATATTTTGTCTGATTTTTTTCTCTCCTCACTGCTAGAATATAAGGCAAAGATATTTATTTTGTTTACTGACATGTCCCAAGTGCCTAGAACAATTCCTGGCAGAGAGTAGGTGCTCGATAAATTTTGTAGAATGAATTGGGAGAAAAGAACAATCACTCTGATTACAATAGCCTTTGAAATAATAGTCCTTTTACTTCAGCAAAGTATTGAAGGTAAGGATAAAAAATGGCACATACATCTGAATAATTCCTAAGGGCATCTGTTAAGCAGAGTGAAGACAAACAATTCAAACCTGTCAGGAGAAACTGATACAGTTGGTAAAACAATGATGTGCTAAATTAGTCAGTCCTCTGAAACTGTGTTAAAATATACCAAGTTTCTTCTCTATCTATAGCACAACATAAATATTATTGTTCATAGCCATGACTTGAGATTCATAAAAGAAATGCTGCTAAAATAATTCCATGTGTACTCTTTAAAAGTTTGGAGAAGATAATGCATTTATTCACTATTATTCATTTTGCATAACTGAAAACAGTTTGGTAAAAAAGTGTAAATAGTTAATTTCTCAGTTATTTAGAAAATACTGATAAAGATTAGCACTTCAGCCAGCGATTCCGAATAAAAGAAGAGATGTACAATGTCACACTGTGAAATCTCAATTATCAGTGTGTAGTTTTTCCATTCTGTGGATTCTGGGGATTATGTACCATGTGTTTCAAATCACAGGGCAACTGCTCTGCACTACACAAAACATTTATGACTGTCAGATTCTGACTCCATCTCTAGCCTCTGCCTATCCAGGTGCTCCAACATGTGTAGGTTACCACCTGCAGAGTCTGGAATGGCAACAGTCTAAAACTAATTCAGACCTAGCTCAATCCATAGGAGTTATTTCCATCCTGAAGCAATAACTTAATAAAATCATAAGCTAGCCCTACAGGGGGCCTTAGATACAATCTAATCCTATAGCACATAAGCAAAGCCCTAAGTGGGCAGCTCTCAGTACCAAATGAGTGGCAGAATGTGTTGACTTAAAAGGCTGACTCTCCTTTAAACAGAACATCTCTGGTTTACTTCTATTTTCTGAGGTTCCATTTGAGATATTTTTTCTACCAGAGTTTCAAAGATTTTTTTTTTTAAATTAAAAACACTACCAAATTTTATTCTTCATAGATAAAGAACCAAAATTCCAGAGAGTGGAAAGAGCCCCATGACTCAGGCACAAATGTTCTTTTGTTTAATTCATGCATGAAACCATTTTTTTATACTATAGTCTAAGTATTGGAAAGGTTCTGTAAATTTCCTGAGGTTAATGATACAGAGCCAATGTAAGTGCTGGGAAAATCTTTGGAATTCAAAGTTTAGAAAATGCAAAATCGAGCAAGTTTCAGGTTGTAAAAACCAAAACTGAAAGGAGTACCACAATGCCTTGAGGGTCAATGAAAGCAGAGCTATTAAGATATCTGGGCTAGTCTAAAAATCTCATCTCGTTCTTAAATTTCACTTGAACTCCAACTGTCTCCTTGACCTCTCTACTGGATATATAAGGATTCTTAACTTTAATGTACCTTCCTCAATCAAACCTTTATTTACCTTCTTCAAATTCTCCTCCCTCGGTCTTTCCCAGCTCTGTAATTAAAACTATAGACCCAAAACTTCAAGCAAAATGTCTCGGGTTTTATCCTGGTTTCTTAGTTCCCTCATTGAATATATGAGCAAATCCTATAGCAAAACATAGCACAAATATTTATATCTTCTTATTTTCACTAACCTAAATCAAGTGCAAATCACCACTTGTCTGCAACTGAACACTGCAAAACCTATTTATTAGCTATGACTGCTATTATTCTGCCACTTATTTTGTCACTTTTTATTGACATAGTAGAGAAGTCTGCTCTGACCACCTAAAGTGATCATTTAGTTTTCAGTTACCTCAATTTAATCTTCTGAATTGTACTCATCATTATTTGGTATCTACTGAAACGTATTTATGTGTTTGTTTAATGTTTGCTCTCGTAGTAATGAAATGAAAAATTCAAGGGTCATATTTATCTCTTTCTCACTAGCATCACAGTCAAGAACATGATAGTTGCTCAGTAAGTATTTGCTGAATAAATGAAAGAAAATCACATTATAAAACAGTATATTCATGGCTTGATTTTTTAGATTTAATTAATTAACTTTTATAAAAGTATAGTTCATTTACAATGTTGTGTTAGTTTCAGGTGCACAGCAAAGTGATTCAGTTATACATATTTTCTTCATATTCTTTTCCTTCATAGGTTATTACAAAATATTTAATACAGTAAGTCCTTGTTGGTTATCTATTTTAACATACAATAATGTGTATATGCTGATCCCAAAGTCCTAATTTATCCCTATACCCTGCTTTCCCCTTTGGTAACCTTAATTTGTTACATAGTTAACTATAAGAGAAACGCAAATCAAAACTACAATGGGGTAGTACCTCAGTCCAGTCAAAATAACCATCATCAAAACATCCACAAATAACAAATGCTAGAGGCGGTATAGAGAAAATGGAACCCTCCTACACTGTTGGTGGAAATGTAAGTTCATACAGCCACTATAGAAAGCAGTATGGAGGTTCCTTGAAACACTGAATATAGAAATAACATGTGAGCCAGCAATCCCCTTCCTGTGCATATATCCTGAGAAAACTCTAATTTGAAAAGATATATGCACCCCATTATTCACAACAGCAATATTTGCAATAGCCAAGACATGGAAGCAAACTAAATGTACAAGGGGAGATGAATGGATAAATAAGATGTGGTATATTTACACAACAGTATTTTACTTAACCAGAAGATAAAAGAAGGAAATTATGTCATTTTCAGTAATATGGATAGACCTAGAGATTGTCAAACTAAGTGAAGTAAATTGGACAGACAAATATCATATGGTATTGCTTATATGTGGAACCTAAAAAAATATAAATATGATACAAATGAACTTATATACAAAACAAAAACAGACCCACAGACATAGAAAACAAACTATGGTTTGATGTTTTTAAACTCCTAATTTCTAATTCTTTTGTAACCATCTTGATTCTTTCTTAACATAGCCAGGTTCACCAATCACAGCATGAAAAGTGCAAATACCGCCAGATTATCACTTGTTTGCAGCCCTAAGTGGCTGATCATACAGATAGTGATAATTTAGGCAGTTGTTATTTTTTTTTAACATAAAATGAATTTGTCCAAGTGACTGCCTTATCCATTCGTAATTTTCTTTTTTGGAAAGGGCAATATATGGTATAGGTAACATTAAAACCATATATATTTGCTTTAAGATCCCACATCTTTTGGTTATACTTTGGTTACTTTTTAAATTATATTTTACATGTTAGCAGTATTTTATTGTATTTGAGCATCACATCTGATGATGTCATGAAGAGTCGCTGCCAGTATTGGCACTTGGAACCTAAACCATAGCCATGTGGTGAATACGTCCGTAGCTAACAGGAAATAAAAAGCAAAAATAAAAAATAAATTGTGTTTAGACTTTGCTTCTATACACTGGATTATCTGCTCTATGCAAATATAAACTCATTCAAACCATTACATGACCATCCTCTGTACTTTAGGCAAAATACCTAATACTGCAGAAATATTGCTATAGAATAAAGAAAAAAAATTTTGTAGTTATAGAATAGTTATAAAATATACAGTAAAGACAAATATAGTTCAAAGTTTGATTGTTAATGGACAAATTGCCTTATGCTAACTCCCTGAATTTTACATCTCACCTGTTTGGAGAAATTTCTTCTTTCCAATCACCTCAAACTTCTACTCCCTGACTCAGTGACAGCTTGCCAGGCAACTGCTCCAATTATTAAGACATTTTTGTTATATTCTTTATATACATCATTATCTTTAATATTCATATCAAATAAATTAGCTATTATGAATTCCATTTTTCAGGGGATGAAACTGAGGTTTATATACTATAATTAGTAAGAAGTTGAGCTAAGTTTGGATCCCCTATCTCTGTAACTTATGCCTTCCCTCAGTTTTGTCATTCTGTCCTCTGATTATTTTCCCTTTATCTTTAATACTTGAATGTTTCCTGATTTTTAACTGCATCCATATGTTTTATTATGATATCTCTGGTTTGAGACCAAGGATTTTTGGCCTCTAAGTTTGTACTATCATTCTCAATATAGGTTTTTAAATGTAATTCCCTGTCCAAGAATTATTTTTCTAGTCGATTTCTGTAAGCTTTCCTGCACAACCAAAGCCTGTGACTGGATTTTCCAGTGACAGTTATGCAGAAGATATTCTAGGTATACCAAGATGGAATATGATTTTTGTACCAACCTGCATCCTCATGGATCCTAGTTGGGTTCATTAACTGCTGAGCCACAAAGGGAACTCCACTCTGTGTCTTTAAATATTAACGTATTCTTCAAATAGCACTAAAAGATTAATTAGCTACAGCAAAAACAAAGCTTGTACTCATAGACTCCTTATATATAAACAGATGCAGAGAACTAACTAAAAGTATAAAGAATATTCTTTGAATGATCTCTAATGGCCCCATATTTCCTGGTCTGGAAAAAATGCCTTTAAAATTCAGTTTAGTCTGAAAGTTCATATAGTGAACATTAAAAAATAAATAAATACATGTCCTTTATCGGTTTAAATCAATCATGTTCTTTCCAATTTGAATTTGCCATTGGAGTCAGAGACAAATATAAACACATTTATAATAGTCATCTTATGAATAATGCACAGGACAATTTCACTTCTTCTTTGTAGAACACTGTCAGATAAACACATCAAACTGAAGACCACGGTCACAATATTTTAATGACATCTATTTGCAACTTATCTTGAATATGTTCAGTTTCACACCAAGTGGCTGGATAATTCAACAGCCCACCTGCAGAAGGTTCCTGGCCACATAAAACTCACAGCCAACACTAATTTCCTATTCATTTTTAGAAGCAATTTAAGCACTGATTTTAATGTTTAAAAACAGAGTTCCAGATACCCAGATGCCTAATTTTTATGCTGCATTTTTATAAGAACATGGTTCAATTTATGAGTTCCTGCGAACAAGTTCTCAGTTTGATTTTTGGAGAAAGAGACAGATAAAATTTAGGAGCTCAGGTTATGTGTGTTTTAAATGGTACCTTGTTATTCTGAATTATCTTCTGGTAAATTTCATGATCTCATTATTTGTTTGACAACCAGTATATTTCAGACACCTGCAACTTATTTTTTTTATACTTAATATACCGACTGGTATATTTTCCTAAACTAATAATATTATAATACTCAGAGAATTATTAAATTTTACTTTATTTTTCTCAAATTGTATAAGAAGAATTAATACTAGGAAAATCACACTAAAATTTTAAACAGAGACATCTGTGAAAATGGAAAACAACAACTGAGTTCAATCTAACCATGTTCCTACATGACTGTAACTAGAAAAACAAATCCCTATCCCATTAAATCAACTCTTCTAGTGTAACGTTCTATGGTTTAAGCTAGAAATCACACCACAATCTTATTGATGAAGGAAACTTCCTGATAACTTCTCATTCAAGACCCTGAATACATGAATAGAAAGTTGAGAATCTATTTTTGAATTTCCCGCAGAACGTGAATAAATAACAAATTCAATACAGTAAAACAGTTTCTAATGTTTTGTATCCACTCCTCAGTAGACATCAAAATCCAAATTTTACTTTGTAAAACAGCACTTTACGTCGTTTTTGAAATACATGTTATGGAAGCATCCAAGAATATTCAATATTCATTAGGACAATGCTTTCCAGCATACAGCAGAAATAACTACTAAATGCTGCCACCGAATTTCCTGAGACCCAACAGATATACCTGGGAGCTACAGCTCCTAAATGCCTCTGCTCTGTGATCAGTATTCCAATTTGGGATAACCAATTAATTTATTTTTATATAGTTACAATTGACCCAGATTAAGAGTCTTAAACAGAGCCCAATTTCTAAATGTAGTAAAATAATTTAACTATACATTATATTTTCTATTTTATAATATTAAATATGCATTCTACATACATGGAAATACTATGTGAATAGCATTTAGAAAAAAAAGAGGTGTATTTTCGTTATAGTTTATTCAAGGAATTTATTCTTACAATGGCATCTTAAATCCTAACTAGAAGATATCAATTTTTTGCCTCATTGTCAAAAATCCCAGCGGTCCCTTTCAACTTTAAAGGAATTCTGAAGAAAATTAATATCTCTAAATCAAAACTCAACAAGACTATACATAAATTCTATGATATACATTTTAATTGTCCTAATTCCTCTATCCCCATGCTGATCTATTTCTCAAAATAAAATATAGTAGAATTACCTTAAAATTATCTTAAATATCTAATTTATTAATTCTGGCTAACATTCATATTAACTTTTCAGTTCCAAAGAATGCTCTTTGGAGTTTGCTATTAAGGTCTCAAGGGAAAAATTGTGCATGACTTTTCCATTCAAGAGCCATTTTCTTACATCATACTATACTTAAAGTACTCATTTTATATCAGGAAAATTATGATAGGTAGTTTGCAGAGCACTGTGAAAAGAGAGATGAGACATTATCACAGAGCTCAGAGTACAATATATAAATATGATTAATACATAAAAATGATTATTAATCATATATTATAGATATGGTGGGAAATCATGTATTAGAAGCGATTCGTGACACTGAAGAACTTCAATAAAGTTGAAAAGGAAATAGGTATCTCAATAGACAATTTAACATGGTAGTTAATATCAAATTCCAAAAGATGTATTTTATGCTACATAGGTTCAGAAACAAAAATAAGCCTTCCATTAGGTACCGTAATACCACTTGGTTTCACCTACAGGAGCAATCTGGAGATTTGCTAAAGGTGAGTTTCTTTATAATTTTATTTTTGTTCACAGTTGCACATTTAGTTGAGAAAGACACAAAAACAGATTTGGATAAGAGGTGTTAGAGGACTGGGTCAAATAATTATTGTGACCGAAGACTGAGTAGAAAATATTCTTCCAATTCACAATTGGATTCCAACTGCAAGTATCCTGAAGTCTATTTACTTCAAATACTATTTCCACTACGTGATCCCTAAGGTCACAGAGATGAACAAAATCAACGTCTAAAAGAATATAAAAAGTCACTTACAGCATGTTATGAATGGAAATTTAAAAATCTAATGATACAGCAGGTATAGTATTGAGGAGGAGATTTAATAAACAACTATTAAATATTGGATTTCTCATGCACTTAATATTTTCTGTATCTTACGTAATTGTTAAGGTTTACAAATCTCCACATAACCTGCTTATTTAAAGCTCACAACCTCTCCCAACCCTTTCAATAGAAAGTTACTACTACCACTAAATTTTTTTTAAATAAATAACTGAGAATCAAAAAATTTAACTTTTCACAGTTAAACAAGAATCTACTACAGACACTGACAAGGATACATTCCCCTCTTAGAAATAAAAGCTACAAAACAGTCTTAAGATCTTTCAACTACTTTTTTCTCTTCTCCTACGGTTTTAGAATAGAGTGACTAGTAGCAGAGTTAAAAGAAAGGGGTCAGCGAAACAACGATGTAACTCTGATGGCAAGAACTTTTCCAGTACAGTTGGAAAAAGCATAGAAAAAAATATAGAATATTCTTTCTTCTAGCAAACCTCAGATTACCTCTCAGAATCTACTTATAATGCAAATGAAAAGGGTGCAGAAGATTCTCCCAGCATTATTCTCTGGTTCACTTCATTGCTAACACACGAGGTTCTGTATGCATAATAATGAGTGTCACTGGCAATGGACTGTGTATATTCTATAAGCACAAGAAATAAAGTCAAATCCCTTTAAAATCTATGAAAAATTAATGCTTAACAAAAGCAGCATAGTAATTCTGTTATTCATTCCTGCAACGAGTTCATTTGTTCTCCTTTGTTATTTCAATCTGGTAAACATTTTCCTCCTGGTCCTGAACAAATCTACTATATCATGAGTTTATTTTGCCCTTTTAATTTAAAATTGAACAGTGTGATATTCTCTTTAGTTCTGATATACTGTTGCACAGATATTTTTCTTATATTGCCTACTTCCAAATATTGGACACTGTTATTTTACATTTGATCAAGTCAGTGTGAATCTAGAACACAGATATTTTACAAATAGGTGTAAGAGAAAGTAAATTTTGAGAAAGTCTAAGATAGGGAGAAGAAAGACATTGTGTTGTCTAATATTGTCCTTTATATATGTCTAGTCTCAAAGCTGAAGTAGCCTTAGTCCATCCTACACTGTACTTACCCATGATTCTAGGCTGGATTTGGATCCATATCCATTCAATGGGGACTCCTTCATATACTGATGGTAGTTAGTACTAAAATAACTAAGAAAAATATAAATATGGAAATTTTTATTCAAGATGTTAAAAAACGTTTGTGT